>JAXGGA010010190.1:0-47994 GCA_038373865.1 Uloborus plumipes
AAATATTTGGAGAAAATAGAATTAGAATACAACGTAGCACCATAAACAGGTCAATTTTAAGTAAATTCGCGTTACGCTAAAATAAAAACTCCACGCTCCCTAGAAGGAAAAAATAATTTGAGTTTCGTCCGTGTTACAAATGCTAAAAAACTAAGAAAGTAATATTAGCAGAAAAAAAGTTTGTATGTAATTAAAATTCACGCGAAACAAAACAAAAAAAAAAAAAGAGCGCTTGCAATTACATAAAAACTATGTTTCATTGCTAATATTATATTTAGTTTTGTTCCATTTGTAATTCGTACTAAAAGTAGATTCTATTTTCTTCCAGGGAGCGTGGAATTTTTATTTTAGTATAACGTGATTTTAATTAAAATTGTTATGTTTACAATGTTACGTTATATTCAAATTTTGTTTTCTCCATATATTTTTACAAACGCTATACTATATTCATATATATTAAACATAAAAGTTTAACTCGTTGTGTGCATTTTTATTGAATGAAGCTGCTGCTGCTATTATTATTATTATTATTATTATTATTATTATTATTATTATTATTATTATTATTATTATTATTATTATTATTATTATTATTATTATTATTATTATTATTATTATTATTATTATTATTATTATTATTATTATTATTATTATTATTTTCGTCGCAAGTTTTTTTTTCATGTATGTGTAATGCATAGTTTAAACTTTTATCTTTATCTTCTTCTTTTAGAAAGTGTGGAATTTTATTTTATTGCATGGAAAGAGGCTTGCATATTATTAATTTTTCAATCGTATGGCGTATTTTAATCAAATTATTTCTTCTTCTAGAGAGTGGAGAATTTTTATTTAACTGCAGGAATCAATTCGATCAAAAGAAAAGTTTAACAGTACCTGAAATATTTCAACTTTCAGATAGAAGTTGTAAATTTGATCTTAAGAAAATCAAAAGAGCAAAAGAAAGTGACGAACAAAATATTTAATAATAACTTATACATTTATTTCAATCACAAATAAACATATTAGGTACATAAACGCATTACTGAAACAAGGATACGTATATATTTTTTTCTTGTTACATAAACACATCTTGCTTATTATTATTCAGCCTATGAAACCACATATATCACATAAGATTAAGCAAAAATTATACACCATAAAAATTTCAATATTTCGGTAAACATACAAAGATTTACTCTGAATTTAAAATGCTACATTATGTTAGCAAGTAGAATAACTTAGTTTAATAATTTGGCCATTAGCAATTAACTAACGTGTGAATCAATTTGTCCCTGAAAACTCCAATATTATTTTCTAGCGGCCCAAATTTTTCAAACAATATAGTTAAATATTAGATTAAAATATGATCCTGGGCACTCGTACAAATCTTTTTTTTTTTCATTTCTTTTTTTTTTCTTTTGATGTCAGGTTCTGCAAATAAATTACTAGTAAAAATGTTTAGGAAACGCACTTAAAAAATAGATAAAACTTTCAGTAAAGCTATTGCGATTTTTTTCGCAATCACAAAGAGATAGTCAAACGTGTTCTACGTTTCACTCAGGCATTAAAAAAGAAAAAAAAAAGCAGTGTTAAAGAAACTTTATAACATGTATTCATGATTTATGAAAGGAACCTATGGCTAAAAATCTGTGTACATTATTTATCTAGGGTTTTGATAGGAACATAATAAAAAATTTTAATGGTAATTATTTTCCCATGAAACTTTAAATTACATGAGGTATAATGTGAAATTTGGTTTCTCCTGCATTCGTCGACATTTCACATTTAGATGCAGACACGAATTCGTTAGGTGTGTCTTAAAACGAAATAATAAATGTATTGTTATTTGAAAAAAAAATCATCGATATTTTAAAAAAATAATTATTAAACAATACGTAAGTGTTCTAAAACTTATGGTACATAAATAATAAAAAAATATTTTGTAATATAACTTGCATTTAAATATTATTTTTCATATTTGGCGGTAATTTTGTGCTTTCAAAAATAGGAAAAAAATTAATGAAACATTTCTGCCTGATAATTAAAAATAATGTACAATCAAATGAGTGTAAAAAACGAATAAATTAATAAAATAATAAAAACATAAACGAGTTATTCAATACATGAAGAGATTGAATAATATGAGAAAAAATAAGAGTGAATAAAATGGAGAATTAATAAGAAAATTAGCGAATGAAGGAATAAATAAATGACTCAAATTAATGTAAATGAATTAATTAACAAAGAAATAAATATGCGACTTAATAAATGAATGAATAAATAAACGAAATGAGCTGTTTCACTTTGCCCCATCCACTTTGCTCTTCCTGCTCTTGACAAGCTGCATTGACCATTTATGATAAGTAGGAACTAAATAAATACTGCACTGGACATCAGGAGACATCAATTAATACTTAAAATAGTAATTAAAAGACTTTTATTATTTTGTAACTACAAGAAGTGTTTTTGATAAGCCACGAATTTTTAAATATATGTATCAAATTTTGAAAACGACTCGTATTCGATCTTTATAGCTATTTAGTTTTTGACTGGAATCAACTATATGTTTAGGAGCTTAGTTAAATATGTAGGGGAAGACCGCCTATATTGGACCACTGCTTAAATTGGACCTCGGGCTTAAAATCTAGTACAGAGATTTGTGCTACACTTTAACAGTAGAAGTATAAAGTTTTAGGAATAAAATCAATGTGTATGAAGTTTCACCAGTCTTCGAACTGTTTAGCGTGAGTTACGGCTTGATTTGTGTTGAAAACGTGCGAAATCTTATTTTGCGGACTTGTTTCTAGAAGAATAACTCAAAAACTTGAGAATTGAGGTAAAATTCTGTTACAGTATTATAATCTATGTTTAATAAGGATTACATCAATGTATTTACATGCGCGATTGTGATAATTTTTGACAGAACAATGAGCGGAAGAATAAAAAATGGCGTGTTTTCCTTTATTGGACCGAAATAATTTTCCTATATTGGAGCGGTGGTCCAATTTAAGAATTTGATTTTAAATAAAACTTTTTCATTATCGTAACATAAAATAAGTGACTCGTCTTATTTAATAGCGTAGTTAAACTCATTTTAAGCATACTTTAACACCTATTCACGATATTCATTTAAAAAATTTTATCAAAAACATTTTTATCAAGCAAAAGCTGCAACTTCTTAAAATGTATGTTTTTTTTCTCTTCATCCATTAAGCTGCAGTTTCAGGTTCTTAAGCATAGTTATTAACTTAAATAAAATTTATGCTGGATTACTGAGAGAAAAATATGAAATTCTTTGTTATTTTCGAAACGATTTTAAAAGTAAACAATGTATATGCTACTAAAATGTTCAATGTAGATGAAGCCGGTCTTTTCACTGTTCAAAAGATCCAAAATATATTGACGTATAGAGGTAAACACCAGGTTGGAGCAGTAATGAGTGATGAACGTGGTAGAAACACGCTGGTTATTTGCTGCATGAGTGCAACAGAATTGCAAGCTCCCCATGCTTAATTTCAAAAAATTACGTTCCATGTTCGGACTTATCGTAAAGCTTCCCTGGTGAGCAATATGTTTGTTCAAAAAAAAAAAAAAAAAGGTAGGATCACAAACGATAATTCACACAATTGATACAACTTTCACCCAAACTGTTAAGCCAAGAAATGTAAAAAGAATATCTTCTCTTAATGGATAGGCACAGCACTTACATAAAGAACATTGATGCAATACGCTTGGCTAACGAGCACGATATAATAATGTTTTCTCTTTAAGCACATCATGCACGTAGATGTGGTCTTTATTCAGTCTCTGTCTACATATTTTAATCGAACATGTGATACATGGATGCGAGAACATTTAATGAGATCCCTTATCTAATATCGTATAGAAGAACTTTTTCAACTCTTATGGGCAAACCGCAATCAAGGCCATGGCAAATGCTGTGAGTTGATTCTACAGAACATGAGTTTGGCGTGTTAATTGACATGTATTTAATGACACTGACTTGACTGCAGCAGAATTAGAGGCACAAGTAGTCCAGATAAAACTAGTCAAAGTGAACAGGTTACATGTTCGGCTGCCCCGTCATTTCAAATTTTTCTAGGGGGTGGGGCAAGGGTAAAAACACAATACAATTTCACCAGAAAACAACAAAACCCCCTCCTACTTATATGCAAATAGATTGATTTCTCCAATTCAAGAGGGGGGGGGGGCAATTGACCCCATCCCTTGCCCCCCGCCCCATCTAAATGACGGACCTGATGCTCGGTGTAACTTGTACACCATGTAGAAAAGCTAGAAACGACTTAAATTACCGTAAATCAGGGTTACTTGAGCCCACTACAATAAAATGATAAAATCTAGGTTTGGTACCTACTAGTTGAAGACTTGCACGTAGTTCCTCCTTTCTCCAATAGGTAGAAGCCCTCTGCAGTCTCTAACGCTAGTACCAAACCCAGATTTTATCATTTTACTGTGGGCTCAAGTAGCCCTGTTGTGGGTCCAAGTAACCCTGATTAACGGTAGTAAAAGTTCTGCAGAATCGGCAGATATTTCTCATCAAAACATGTCAACTCTGATTTTTTAAAGCCAGCTCACATATTACCTTTGCCTAAAAAAATAGAAGGAACAAAAAGGAAGGCTATTTCAGCAATCATTCTAACGGCCGTATAAAATAGGCATAGAGCAGAAAAAGTCACACAAGAAAAGCAAGAAACTGCACTAAACAATTGTTATCACAATATTTGTCATAGAGATGAAGTGCAAAACATGATTAAGTGTATGAAATGCCATAGGCGAGTTTATCAACACTGCCTAAGTGAGGCCCAAGCAAAAGAAATTCTATTGCAAATCCTGGAAAAAAGTTGTATTGTTCAAATATAAATTATTCTATGATTTTCTAGTACAGTCCAATTTAGGAAGCGCATGGTTCAATTTAGGCGCACATATTCCTATATTGGACTTTTGAAACTTTTTATAAGATAATTTTTTAAAAAATAATTTTCATATTTTCAGAAAATATAAGCTTCTAGGGTGGTTCCTGATTAAATTTAGCTTACGATGACCTATTTTGCATTTCTGTTTTGCTTCACATTGAGCGACACAGGCCTCCTGTTCTTAGGGGATCCAATATAGGCGGTCTTCCCCTACAGTGCAAAAAATAAACTATTGTTTTTACAGTATAATACTGACAGCCGAGGTTCCTGTTTAAAACTATAAAATGCACTGTAAAAAACTGTAAAATTGCTAATTTTACAGTTTTTAACTAGAACCTCAGCTGCCAGCAGTATACTGTAAAAACATCAGTGTTTTTGCAGTGCATGCGAAATTGTTAGTTTCAACTGGATAGTTCTGCAATCGGAAAAAGAAAAAAAAATAATCTATGATAAAATATGAACTGGCTGTTTAAGCTAACTAAATTCATGTTATAGTTTCAAAATCTAAAGCCGATCTTGGGGAATGGGTTATTTGTTTTAAGCACCATTTGCGATTTTGATTATGTATCTTTATTTACATTCATCTTCATTTTCGATATTAATTCCAGTTATGCTGTTCCGTGAAAGCACGCTAATTTAATTTCCCGCATTCTGTACCTCCTTCAACTTGATGCAAGTGAAATTTTGAGCACATACTACAACATTTGAACTCATCACTTCACAAATGTTTCGTTTTCCGCATGTGAAGTGCCTCGGAATTTCAAAATGTATAAACCCTTTTTGATTTTACTATCTATGAATACAAAACAATGCAGTGTATATCATTTATATTACTTACGGTGATTCACAAATATAGCATCTGATGATTCAATGTTTTGAAAATACTGATTTTTATGCTTTTGAAATGTAGGCATTTTTAATGAGGTATGCTTAAGATGCATTCGTGTTCTCGTTTCTTGACAGGAACCACACATCCATTGGTTCTTTCTTTCCTTTCATCTGCACTGGTCCACGATACTCGAAATGAAACTGAGGATCAAAATTCTTTTCCTCCATCAAACACCTGTAAGACATTGATAAAATGAGCTGTTACAGCTTATTTCGAAGAACTTCATATTATGCAATACACGTCCAACTCGTTTATTTCATCCATGGACTGCAGCTTCGTGCTTATTAACGAAACTGCAGTCCACGTGCTTATTAAACGAGCTGGGGGCAAAAATCCTCTTAAGAGAATTTTTGCCTCCAGCTCGTTTAATTCCTATTCCATGCTGATGAGTGCATAATAGGCAGGAAACTGCAGTCCATGGATGGAATAAACGAGTTGGTGGTGTATTGCATATTTTTGCCTTAGCCCTGGCTTAGGGGCTTTTACGTACTGCTTCAAATTTCATATTAGTTTTTTTTTTCATCACATTTCATAGGTTTGGGGAAGACGCCGTAGTTTTCAATTCTCTTTTTTTTAAATATCGCATTGGTTTTATTTTTAACAAACTAATTTATCAACAAGATATGGACTTTTGTGATTGGTAAAAATATAAATTTCGATTGAAAAACTAATTTTTGCCCCTGAAAATTAATGGTTTTAAAATTTTTGCTTTTCTGTATCTTGACACAGTCTTCAGATAAGTTGCCGAAATTCGAATTGCGTTTGGAATAAGATCCCGTACACGATGTTTGGAGCCAACTTTTGCGTACAATGTATTTTCTCTAAACACATTTTTCCAACGTATCGGTGTATTTTTCTAGGTCTTTGTTTCGAGTAAGATTATTTCCTTCTCTAGGACGTATCTTAAAGCTAAGACATCTTACCCCAAATACATATTCGTCATCTTCCCCCAAGGCATTAGACAAGATTTCGGGTTCTCATCAGAGCGGTAGAAATGACAAAACCCTATGAAAATACCCCTTAAACCTGATATTAGACAGCAAAACCATTTGCATACTTTCAATGTGCATGCTCCTTCATTCTAACTGACTGGCAAGTTGATTCCATTTATGCGTGTGAGTGAAACACGTGATACGGCATCTTCCACAATACGGCCAAAATTTTAAATAGACCCTTGCTGTTGAATTTATTTGAAACAAAATGTGTTGAACGTATGCATTATTGGCAGTTCATTTTTGCACGCATTTATTTGCAGATCGTAAAAAGTATGTAATGTGGTTTTTTAAATCAGTGAATAAATAAAAAAAACTGTACCTGTAAGCGTCATCAGATACATTAATTTTTCCTGGTTCTCCCGTAGTTTCTGTTCTGCTTGTTAGATTAACAGTATTGCCGAAGAGACAATATCGAGGCATGCGTTTTCCAATAACTCCGGTAACAGCTTCTCCGCTATGAATTCCAATGGTAACTTTCTACAAGTAGATCCAAAGACATTTCCATTAAAATATTCGTTTTGCTGTGAAATTATTTATTGATAAAATCGGGCAAAAGATATTTTTTTCTGTTAAGAAAAAAAAAAAAAAAAAAGATACACAGGGAAAGTAAGTAATTTAAAAACAAGTAGGTAAGTACATGCAAATAAACCTAACTAAGTCATTTTTAGTTCTTTTTTAGGAAAGGTTTAACTTTTTGTTATACCAACATACGTATAAAAACAGTTTTCTAATAATTAAAAAAAAAAAAAAAAGTCAGTAACATTGGTGAAAGATAATAGACAGTGAGCGTACCTGATTTCTGGGAGTACACAAAAGAGTTTTCTTCTAAAAATTATTAACTTTCCTGTAATCTACCTTGTCACTTTTCTGATTGACTAGAAAAGCTTCTGAAGCAAATATGGCAGACACTAAGGCAGCAAAGAACAAACAACTTATTGGCTTGCTTTTCTTGCAAAATTGCAGTAGCCATAGAGATATTTTGCCCTCGTTTGGGAGCTCAGTTAATGTAGAAGGGCCGTAACTAAGCAGCAGAAGAATCAAATAGCAAAAAATACTGATTATATCTTCGCACTGGTAGCTAAAACTGTTTTTCGGAACAGGGAAAAGTATTTATACTGTTGCGAAAATTGTTTACAAAACTTGTGATTCGGGAAATTTTTCGTGCATATATTTGTTTGTCACAGTTAACTGGTGAAAATCCATGACATCCCCGAATGCTGCCTGTAAATAATTTGTGACGTTTCAGAATTTTCTTACAGTGTAATTAATCAAGTCATATGTTCGTATTGAAAAAGAAAAACTTGTATTGAATTAAAATGAAAGAAAAAAAATATTCCTTAATAAATTACGTTATGTGGACCCTGGTAGCACAAAAAACGTTTAAACGTTTTAATCCGTTGTCACAACGTTAATAACCATTTTACAAACGAAAACCATTTTAAAAAACGAAGTGTGCTACTTGGGAAGGTGCAAAGTATTATATCTCGCTCTTAAAAAAAAGTAAGACAAAAGCTATAACCTTGATAATTAGTATAATTCTTCGTAATGTTCATATGTTTGAAATTAGTTTGATACAATGGATTGAAAATTCTATTAAAAACAATACGTGTTTCTACACAATTATTTATTCTTGTTGTAACGCAAATTGAAATAATATTACATGCATATTTTTGAAGAAGAAACATATATATACATTAAAAATTAAATACATGTATTTAAACTCAATTGAGAACCGCTCTTGTGCATTATGCTGTATTTTAATATGTGTTTTACGTGAAATAGTTCTACATTTTAAACAAAGCATTTGACTACATTTTATTATTTTAAGTATTTTGATAAATATTTAAAAACAGTTACCACTGGATCACCGTCTTCGGTAAAAACTTCTTTCGACAAATCCATTATGTCTAAAGCAAGACGAGCAATGCACTTAGCATGACTTTCACACGGTTCAGGCAGTCCACTTACAGCCATATATTTGTCCCCAACGGTTTCAACCTGTAAATATCAGTGCTTGAGTTGTTAATTATACCCCGGAATTGTTAACTAGAGTGCTTTGTACAGTTTAACTTGAAATGAAATGTCAATCATTTTGTTAAAATAGGATGCGCAACATTTGAGAATTATAAAAATTGAGCTGAAATTTGAAGGTAAATACTTGAAAATTAATGTCATGAGTTTACAGCTACTACACTGTAAATAAATACTGTTCTATATACACTATTTTAGCTCATAGATGCTTATTGTACCGCTGATTTTTTCTAATAACACTACTTAAAAATGGATTGAGCTCTAATAATGACTTTTTAGAAGTAAAAATGTAAAAGTTATGACTGTTATGAACTTACTATTATTAATAATGAAAAAGAAATCAATGTTTTTGAGCCCCAATACGTTGAAGTGAAGCCGTGGTTGTGTTCTAAATTCTTTCAAAGACTAAAGTCCTTTATTTGTAGAGTAAAACAATAAATTTTGTAATAGCACTTATGCGATATATTTACACATTGGTAAGGTTACGAAGCTTATAAAAATAGGTGTGTTTATGAAATTGTTTGCACTTCACATTCTCTAAATCCTGACAAGTAGCAAGCTTAAAAAGGAAAAATATCCCATATTTGAACTCATTGCGCGTGAAACAAAATATTACCAATAAAAAATGAAGCAGCGAGAAGCAAATATTATGAAAATGAGAAAATTAAAGTTTCAAATAAATACTAATCGTAGGTTTGCTAAATTCTAATCGTAGGTTTAAAAAATTAATAATAACGTAAAAAAAAAATAAAAAAATAAAATTCCTGCCACAAAACAAGAGTTTCTCCGTAACATTTGCTCTCGCTACCAGCAAGCTTTTTTTTTGTCATTTACACTTCCTTGCTGCTAGGCAATTGATTTTACTCTATTAATTAATTAATTTATTTTTTGAAAAAGAAGAAGCGTTGTCTTTAAAAGAAAAATATGCTGCTTTTACACCAGATCTAAATGAGAACCTTATTATACTAAGATAGCCTAAGATTTGAAAATGCTATATTTCATATAATACACTCATGTCCATAAATTAAGGATAATTTATAATCACCAGAAAATAGAACTCTAAAATGAATAAATCAACCGTAAAATAGTTGCACACAATCATCACAAATAATATGCAAATTACAGGAAGCAACTGAATGAGGCCATTGTGTGTTACAATGACAAGAGGGAAAAATAGTGATATAAAGGGAATGCTGGCAATGAAGTAAAAGTGTTCGCACGCTTTTTACAGGCCTTTAGGTGAGCTGGCAGCATAGTGATGACCGAGAGAAAGCATTCTGATGATTTTTTACGTGGTAGAATTATCGGCTGCCTGAAATGTGGGTGCACTCAGCAGGAGGTTTCTGAGAAACTTGGAATCACCCAGAGTGTCATTTCCAGGCTTCGGCAACACTTCCAAGACGATGGTAAAATGAGTAGACGTTACGACAGAGGTCGTCCTCGAGTGAGAACACCGAATGAGAACCGATATTTGGCAGTTTCTGCCAAAAGAAGCAGACGTAGCACAGCATCAGACCCATCTCGTCAGCTCTCTTCAGCTACTGGGACGGCAGTTTCAAGGCAGACAGTCTACAGATGGTTAAGGCAGATTGGACTGTATGCCCGTAAGCCTGTCAAATGTGTCCCACTTACTGTAAGTCACTGTCGCCTTCGCTTAGCCTGGAGTAGAGAGCATGCATTATGGACACCGCAACAGTGGGCCTGTGTGATGTTTTCTGACGAGTCTAGGTTCAGTTTGCAATCAGATTCTCAGCGGATTTTCCTTTGGAGAGAGCCAGGTACTCGTTACCACCAAGAAAACATCGTTGAACGACACCGTTATGGTGTTGCAGGATTGCTCGTTTGTTGAGGAATTATCCTGGGTTAAGGAACACAGCTGCATGTTGAAATTGGAACTATGACAGGCCAAATCTATCGGGACGTCATTCTGGATCAAAATGTACGCTTATTTCGGGGCGCCATGGGCGAAGAATTTGTGTTTATGGATGATAACGCCCGTCCGCACCGTGCGAACATCGTGAACGAAAGCCTTGAGTCGGAGGAAATCACCCGTATGGACTGACCAGCATTATCACCAGACTTGAATCCAATAGAGCACATGTGGAATATGCTTGGCCGGCGAGTTGCAGCCCGTCAACCACCTCTTGCATATCTGTTGGAGCTTCAGAGAGCATTGATTGTTTAGTGGTGTAATATCTCCCAAGTACAAGATTGATAAATTGATTCTGAGCATGCCTAGGCGTTGCACAGACTGTATTTCGTCGTTTGGAAGGCACACTATGTATATGCATTAGCCTTCATAATTGCCGCGTTACATCGATTTTTGTGAAAATGATACTTTTTGCAATTTACTCCAGGGAGTAAAAATCACAGTTTTACCTGATAATATCAAACATGTAGTATCTTTTTTGCTATATATTTTTTGATTAATAAATAGGCTCTACAAATGAGTGATGTTTGTTTCGTTTCTGACTGTATATTTGACTGAACTTGCATTATCCTTAATTAATGGACATGAGTGTAAATGAGCATTTTAACTACTGAAATGTATTCTGATTTAAGTCCATAAATTATTAAAAACGAGAGTAAATTATTATTGACAACAAAACTTTTAATCTTACCTTATAAACATTTGGATTGATTTTGGGGTCAGTAAGTACGTCAAAAGTTGTGTATATATTGTTCAAAAGATTAACGATCTTCTTCGCACCGACAGAATCAGAATGTTTTGCACAATACTGGCTGAAGCCCACAATGCCACTGAAAAGAATCGTCACACTCTCGTATTTCTTTGCTGGGACTGGTCTTTGGTGCCTGAGCTCATTTGCTACAGACGGTGGCAAAATAGAATACAGTAGCCTGTGAAGGAAAATGGTGATATCGAATTATTACTCTTATCTGCACAATTGCAAAATATAAGCAAAGCAGTTCTTGCTTTGTTTAAATTTTTTAATATCATCAATACGTTACAAATTTGATATAAAACCATTGTCAATATTTGTATTATTAATCAGTAAGTTATCAACCCATAAGCCACAGTGGAAATACATATAATACAGTGATAGATCGGTCATACCATTCAAAGAAAGCAGTCTCAGTCTGGAATATGTAGTAATCGAGCCGAGAGAGCCAAATAAACTGGTAGTTTCGCTCGGTCACTGCCTATTCCAGGCTGATGATCTCTAATAAGAACCAAACTGCAGTCTCTGGAAGGTATGCCTGAACTGGTGATGTGTCATATGGGCAATTCCAGGCAACATGGGAACTCGGTGTTAAAAAAAAATGTTGAAAAATTGTCTTTTTTTTTTTTTTTTTTGTACGTTCTCTATATTGATTGAAGTTTACAAATTAGAATAAGGTAACTTCAGGTGAATCATTTTCTTTTTGTAAGAGAACTTGTTCTATGAGCTCACAATCTTGTAAAAGTCTCTCTCTGCTAGACACAATTTTAAACGAGCATATTTTATTAGTTTAGCCTGTTTCCACAATTTAATTACATTTTTTTTCCAGGCAGATTTATAAGAAAACAATTATTAATAGTACATTTTGAAATTTATTCTTAAAATAATTTTTTAAAGTAGTTTTTAAACCATTAAATTTTGTGTAACGTGAGTCACGAAAACTTAATTTTTTTAATATTTCCAAATTTTATAGCTTATAAATGAATTTTTTTTCCTGTTTCTCCTACTCATGTGTATTACAAAAAAGAAATTATAGGCCAATTTGAGTTTTTTGCTTTTTTATTCAAAAAATACGGATGTTTATTTTGTAACGTGAGTCACGCGAAAAGTGAGTTACAGTCAATACAAGCTAATATTAACTTCTTAAAAGAATTTAATGTGCCCTAATGGTATTTTAGGGTCTAAAGGGAGGGTTAACACCTGTACAAACCTATATATAATTAATAATACTGATGAAATTAAATATAAATAGCGTAATTTTAACTCTTTTAGTGTTTTATAATATTTAAATTAGTGCACTGGGTCCCTGTTTTGGCCCTCAGCTTTCCAATGTGTAGCATTAGTTTATGCATGCACATATTTTTCTTCCGTACCTCAGAAAGGTTTTTCATTACAGTAAAAGAAATTTTAAAAATATTTAACAAGTAACCGCAGAATGACAGATAAGGTGCCGAGAAAAATTCAAGCAAGAAGGGAAGTACATTACATGTAAACAGAAACATTGTCTCCGGATGAAAGAATGTCTAACGAGAAAAGTCGAAAAGCTAAGGATATTGTCTCTAGCAATTTAATATAAGTTGAAAAATGAACATATGAAACTTTCAAAGGAAATTTTGTCTAAATTCAAATTTCTTAAATATCGCTTCAACAAGTATACAAATATGTAAATACACTAAGGAAGACTCGCCAAAACAAGGAGAAATTCCGTTAATTCAACTCACAGTTAAACTGTAGTCATATAAGTGAGTTACGCAATACTCATCCGTAAATGTAATATACATTTGAAAAGAAGATTTCAATGTCCACCGAACTCATGCTAAAAAAATTATTTATCCCAAGAAAATCTAAACGAAAATTATTTAAAAAATTAGCTTGAGCGAGAGAAAAATATATAAATATATACATATAAAACTGGAACATAAGAGAAATTTTAAAAAGCACGGTCAACATCTCACTTGCTCTTATTTGAGATGCTTAAAATTTAATTATTCATCAGTAGTGGATGAGAAAAGTAAATACTTTGAAGAGCCTACTTCTGACAGCAGTCAACTAATTTTACAGCCATTATGCAACATTAAATGTTATGATTGGTATCAGATGAAATGTAATGGTGTATAGTATCCTGTAAAAGTATTCAGATATATGAATTGAGAATTTAAAATCAGTAAAATGCAGCCACAGAGAAAATACGGGAAGTAGTATAAAAAAAGACAAACGTATGTTTTGGAAAATTGAATTGATGAATCCACTCTGTGACCGTTCAGAGGGGTTAGATGGCAGCTGCTAAGGAGAATTTTAACCATAGGTCTATGGGACAAAAAATTCGTGCTTCGAAAAATTGGCCGTTAAGAGGGGTGGTCGCTTTGTAAAAGTGACCGCTCGGAGAGGTTTTACTGTATTTAAAACTGATCAACTAAAGAAAACAAGCCATTAAGCATTAATTTTAATTGAATTTAGGTGAAATTTCTAGACAAAATTTTCAAAATAAGATGTAAAGTAAAGGACTAAAACGGAGATGTAACGTGAGTCACGAAACTATGTAACGTGAGTCACACTCAAAATATTGATTAACTTAATTAGTGACGGCAGAATGAACTTTTTTTCGTATATATCATAACTTAGAAACATATTTTATGCCATGAAAAGCAGTTTTTAAATTTTATTATTCTGAAAGAGCAGGAATCTTAGGTTTTTTATTATCCAAAAAACTTGAGCTCCTTTTTTTTTGTAACGTGAGTCACGAGGTTAAATTAAGGTTGAAACACCATCTATTTCTGTTGAAATTTAAAATGCTGACATCCACAGGTTCTCACTGCATACCAGATGACTGTCAACAGCTTTATTTAAATCAGGAATGGTATTTCTTTAATATATATAGCATTTACTTTTGTAAAATCACGTCAAATTGTAACGCGAGTCACGTGGAATTGCCCATATGCAGTTTTGCCCCTTGGGAGGCTTTGGGGCTGAAACTTGCTGCTTAATACCCAAGCTTTGCCTTAAATTTACGAGTTAAACCGCACCATTTCTGCAGTTTCTCACAGGTGAGCTGATTTCACAAAAGCTTCCGGTTTTTTTTCGACTCTCTTATTTTCTGTATGCGTTTAAAACTGCCGAACATTATCTTATATTATTTCGAAAAATGAGGCATACATTTTTTTTAACTTATCACCAGCGGTTGAACTTAACTTTAATTCTAAATACTCAAAGTACAGTTAAACTTCAACAATGCCCCTGTTATATGTAGTGGAGGTATGGAAGGCACTTTGCTTGTAGTAGGCATAAAAAATTCTGAGCGGTAGTTGTAAATAGCAAAATTATTTTTCTTTCTAAAATTTGGCAACATTTTCCATGATCCTCCATGTTTTTCAAAACAGTAAAACTGCATACTGCATTCAGTTTGGTTAAGTTCTTTCAATCTATTTTCATTTGTTATTGTTATCTCCTCAAATTATGAGCTTTGTTTAAAGGTTTAACGCATCAGTTTGTGTGCAAAGGAAAAGTTACCGTAAATCAGGGTTACTTGGACCCTAGGGGGTTACTTGAGCCCACTACAATAAAATGATAAAATCTAGGTTTGGTACCTACTAGTTGAAGACTTGCACGTAGTTCCTCGTTTCTCCAATAGGTAGAAGCCCTCTGCAGTCTCTAACGCTAGTACCAAACCCAGATTTTATCATTTTACTGTGGGCTCAAGTAGCCCTGTTGTGGGTTCAAGTAACCCTGATTTACGGTATTTTAAAAATTGAATGAAACGTTTTGTTTTAGAGTTCCACAGGTTAAGCATCGTTTAAAATTATGGTTTGATCAGGGTTTAAAATTGGCCCATTGTCTTTCAACATGTTAAAAAGGAAGTGATTTTTGCTTTGTCTATGGTAAGTTTTTTATTGTTTATAATAAATCTTGAATGAAAGTCGTTAGTATCTTTTGAGATTGTTTGATATATTTAAGTTGTATTATAATGTGTAGTAATAACTTCATTAGACGCTTTATGGTAAAGTTATTTTAATATAGTTGGATATTTTGTACTAAAACATGTTTGTTCGGATTTAGAATCACAGAATAATGGGAATATTTCGTTCCTATATTTTTGAACGCTAACTGTGCGCTAGATGTTGCTCTGGGGGAGGTGGAACTGTTTTTGTAAGCCAGGGTGCTTGTCCCTCTGTTGTTGCTTGGTAGCCTAGATCTTGTTGTTTATGTTTCATATGCTGACATAGTGACTGGTATTGTTGAATAAGTATTTTGTTTAACCGCTTCTAATCATTGAGAAAATTTTGAACAGCAGTATAATGATATTTCAAAAAAAAAAAAGAACCTTTTGGTTTCTAATAATAGTAGTCTCTCCATAAACAACGGCAAGTATGATACACGCAACTTTTTTTCTTTTATCAGCAGTGTAACATTTTAAGTTTTTTCAAGCCTCAGTTTTTTTCAAGCCTCAGAGTAAGGCTTGAATAATGTTTGTATGCAATACAGCTGTTTTATGTGTTTCTTGTCCCAATAATAAGCATAGTTTGAAATAATGACCCCCGAAATAACTACAGATTACTGCACGTAAAAATGGTTTAAAGCTACATAAACTTCCTCTCATTAATGGGGCGACTCCAAGCTATCACTCAAAATTAGTTTCATTAGAGTTATTAAAGTAAACGTAGTGCAGAATTAAACTATTATTTGTCAAGATATTCAGAATGTTTAATTTAACATTTTTAATTGCTTATTTCTTAGCACAGCATCTTACTTGTCAGTTTTACTTTTCTCATCTTCCAGTTCTCGGTATGTATTCTGCAGTTTGTCAGTCAATATCTCAAGATTCTTCGTCAATTTATACTCCGCAACGAAGTGTTCTGAAAGCAAAACAAGATCTCTTGTTGCGTCATGCAACGGAATATCACTCAGAAACAGGCCCCGTCTATGCAAGTCATCCAGATTTAAAACACTTGGCGAACAAAGGAAAAGCATCAAATCTGTATCGGGTATGTAAAGCATTTGACCTTTTAATCGCATGCTAAAATGAAGGAATTTCCAGTTAGAAAACTGAAATAAGCAATACATTAGACAATGACGTGATAAAAAACTTATCATAAAAAAGTCTAATAGATATATCTAAAATATACTAAATTGGTAATTAAATGAAGAAACATTGTTTTACCTGTAGTCTTGATATAGCTATCATTTCATACCAAGTGGTCCACGGAAAATGGATGACATTTATAAGTGTATAAATCTCATTTTTTTAAAAGAATTAATTGCTCAGTAACAAATCAGCCATACTTTTAATTTAAATTTAGAGATAAAGCGTCATTCACGTGAACTTTCGCAAACATACTTACGTTTGTAGTATTATTAAAAAAGTTTACTTTCATCTGAATGAACGTTTTCACCATTGTTTTTGTTGATTCGACCTCGCACAAAGGCTTTCAATTTGTTTGAGTTTCATTCATTCCCTCAAATGTGTAATGTTATTCGTATATAATGAGATCCTATCATTAAGGAACTTATTGCTAAATCCAATACCGAAGAATGAGCACAACTTGAACATGTTTTTACGAAAGATCATACTTGAATCCCACGTACAATGTTTATTAATTAATTTCAGCAAGTCGATCATGTATACGTTTCCACCCCAATGCTTAAATTTGTTTTCACGTATAATATTTCAATGCTATATAATATTCTCTTTCTTAATTTTCAAAGCAAAAGACCAGGCTATTTCTTCTTCTTAAATATATTGTAAGGAAATGATGACATGTCTTTTGTTACTGAAGTTGATGTCAAAAATGCGAACTTGGGATGCAATTAGTTTAATGCTTCCTGTTCTCCGTTAAACGCCAGTACTTTTCTGATCCACATAGGATCGTATTAATAGGGCGTAGGTGGCGATAATCTTTTCAACTTTGGCACGTGTTTTATTAAAATATAAATAAAACCTTGAAAACAAGAAAAACAGTCGAACTGAAACAATTGGTGTCTCCGAGAATTCTGCAACGATCATTATCTGTTGATATTGATTAGATAACGAGAAACGTCATAAAACATTATTGGCGTGGGCACAAAAAAAAAACAATTTGTATTATCTTCAAGAGTAAAATATATCCTGCTTAAAATTTTTATTCATGGTGTCATTTAAAGTACAGCTGTGCGTCAAAGAACTCTTTTTTTAGATACCTAGAAGATAATTCTGCTTCAACCAAACTCTGATTGTACTCTTCTTCATTATGTAAAATGCAAAATACTTGACCAAGTACAAAACATTTTTGAAAGAGTTTATATTAGCTAAAATATTTAAAAAGTTTAAGATATTTTTAATAATTATTTTCATTCAGAATATGTTTTGTTAAAAATGATTTCAAACAATAAGGTTGAGAGCATTCGTTATAATTGAGAGCATTTGCATTTTTTTGCAATTAGAGAAAATGATTAGCTATGGTCAGTTTAATAGTAATATGCAGGTTGATCTCGTACTATCAATATCAAGCTTGCAATCGGGTCATTCCATGTCAAGTGTCCCAAATTTCGAGAAAATCCCCACTCGACCCCCTCCGATGTTGATGAAAATTTTTTTGGATGTACATTGTACATATAAGACTTGCATGAAACCATACCCAGTTATAGCTTCATAAGCCTTATGGTTCAGCCAATAAAAATTATTTTATAAAGGTATCTTTTTCGTGTCTTAAAAAAAAAGACCAAATCGTCAAGTTTGTGCTTTTATTGCTCGCGATCTAAGACGATTATCAGGCTCAAGTTTGGTGATTCTAATCACTGTTTAGGGTAGAATAGCTTACTTGTGTAACAAAAGCTCTACGCACTGTAGATTTTTTGCAATTTTCTGCCAAAGTTGGTGAAAAATCGTATTTTGGCAAATTTTAACCATACGTTATCAGCTTGTATCTGCTGAGAGAATAACTTTCTGAAACTAATTCTTTCCTCGTTTGTAGCCTGATAGTTCGTCCGAAAGGTGTGCAAGTGGCATCTTGATAGCTCAAATAATTGATGAATTATATGAGTTGAAATTCCAGTCAAATCTCTTTTTTCTCAATTTTGTCTCAAATTCAAAGGGCAATATCTCAAAAGGGTCATCTTGAATTTTAATTTTCTTTACCTCATTGGAAAGAACACACTTTTTTAGCTAAAAAACGTTATTTTTATTTTTGAGACAAACCAGTTTCAAGGGGTTATTGATACCTTTTATTCATCATTGGGATTGACTGAGACACGTTTACACAGTGCCCTTTTTTCAAAATGTGTTTTATTTGGTGTGTCACCAGTCGTGACAGATTGATGCTGTTCCCTAGTAAGTTCTCTCACAAATTTTTTAGCTTTCGTCGAGCTTTGGTATAGCAACTGGAGAGGATCACATATTTTTTGCCAACTTGAGTAAATTTTGTGTTGAACTTATTAAAGGTTATTGTGAAGTAAGAATACTTAGACAAAAATAAACAAATATATTAATATTAGCAAAACTTTATCCTTGTTTGAGAACAATATTCATATGTGTGTGTGTGTGTGTGTGTGTGTGAACAGAAATGTTATTAAATTTCATTGCACGTTAAAAATAAATCCGAACAAGGTGACGGGGCACGTTTACTCATTAACAACGGGGCGCGTTTACGCACGTTCTTACTGCTTAAAGTGCCTTTGAAGCTTTTTTGCATCGTACTGTATTAAACCTCTTTTGCTTTTTCTGGCTATTTAGTTTTAAAAATCATCATTTAAATTTTAATTAAGTAAGAGATTCGTTTCTTGTAGCTTACAATCATAGTTATGTCTTCATGCCTAATCGGTTTTAATTTTATAGACTATTCTGCCCATTATAAATGTTCTTTACTTTATGAATGGTAAGACATTATGTTCAAAGAACTAACACAACTAAGTTAGGTATCAAAATAAAGAAAAATGCCGCTCTGTAAATGAGAATGGGTCAATAAGTGAGGTTGCGTAAACTTGCCTCGGTCCACCCTTGGACAGCGCAAAAAAAAAAAATTTTACTTTTAGGTGGGACGCGGTATCCGCACTTACTCTATTGTTTTCCGAATAAGACGAACAACGGCTAAGAAAAATTTATTTCATAAGTCCTTTGGATTTAGTTTTACTGAAGTTCAGTTGATTGAAAAAACTTAACATTTTTTCTTGTCTCTTTGGAAAATAATTGAATTTAGCTAGCATGATCATGTCTAGATTTTAATTTGAGAGTTTGATTTCCAAGCTCTAGCACCGTTATAATTGGCGGTTTCCATGAAATAGAACTGAAACATTTGCATACAAATTTAGAGGGAAAAAGAAACTTTACCATGCCCATACCTAGTCTTATAACCTTATTTAATAGAATTGCGTGTACGGAATTGATGTAAAACATGTAAATTTAATTCTAAAAAAAATCATCTTCTAAATAACAAATTCGTTTGTAATTTTAGAGTAATAAATTAAAACGCAGTTATTCATTATTAGACTTTACTAAATAAATCGTTAAACTTAAATAGATATTCATTTTTTAATTTATTTCTAGATGTTTTTCAAAAAACTTAACAACTATGACCAATTTTTCTCTTTTTTTACCAGTACTGATTGTACTAAAACAGATGTGCAAGTCATGGAAAGGTAAAAACTCAGTTTGAAATTGAACTCCTCAGCAATCAAAATATGTTGAGTACAGTAGCTTTCCAAAACAATTTTAAATGTTTTTGCTTTGATAAGCATAAAAGTTTAGTGCATAAATAAAAAAATCATAATTAAATACTTTTCGTAAAAACTAATTATTGTAGTAAACACATTTGGAAGTAGATTACGCAGAACCATTAAGCACAATCCATGCAAACACATGATATATAAAAAAATAAGAACTGACAGCTTTTAAAATATATTCTTTATATAGCTTCACTTTAAACGTTTTATAAGCACATGCTTTTGTTTAAACTAAATAATCAAGAATTGTAATCTAGATCAGGTAGAATAAACCAGCACAACTCATGTAAGCAAATGTAAATTTAGAAAATACGAACAGCCACTGTTGTTCATCTTCTTTCTAAAACTGCAATTGAGAGAAAAGCTACTATAATAATTAATAATTAATAAGTAAAGTTTTGCATCTAGATGGAAAATTGTGATAAGACTGAGTCTTGATTTCAAATGTAAACTAATCTGTCCATAATATTTAATAGAGTATATTTAAATAGGAAAAAGCTAGGTGCTCTTGTTTTGTGGTGTAAATTATTAAAAACTTGCCTAACTGCTTAAAAAATAGCATCATTTTCTTCGAATTAAAATACATATTTGAATGCCACTAAGTAACAAAAAAAAAAAAAATAAAATCAGATTTTTGATCCTTTTAGAAGCGTACTTTATCCTACAAAAATAACCATTCAAAATCAACCACTTTACGTGAACCACACAGCTTTAAAAAAAATAACAGCATTTACTTACGATTGATGGAGTTGAGGCCAGATTGTTTTAAACGTTCCTTTAGCATCAAAATACTTCTCAGTTGCATAATTTGATGCTCACAGAAAAAGCGATAAAATTACGTTTATGTCGGTAATTTGGGAGTGCAGACAGTAACTTTCAACCAAAACAGAGAGTTTAGTTTGAAAGCTACAGTCGTTTTATTAAATGACGTTAAAAGGAGTTAAAGTGAACGTAAACATATAGTTAAGTGCCTTTTAAACAAAACGTCATGGATGACTTAGAAAATGTTAACTCCAATTATTTATGTTGCTTTTGCATCATTTATTTTAAATGAAAACAAAGCAAATAGTGCAAAGGAAAATTAAATTAAATTGTATCTGATAGAAAATACATTTTTGTGCAGAATAACCAAACATAATATGTTTTACTGAATCGAAGTTTGTTTATAAAGTTTTAAATTAATCACAACAGAAAATTAAAGTTAATTTTGAGCTTCGTCATTAAGAAATGCTATACAAGTTTGTTTTTTGTAGGTTCTTGAAAAAAGAATCTTTTCAAAATTGTAATTTACTATTGCTCATGGGTAAAATGACTGTTGCCCAATAACATTAACTAATAAATTCTCCAAAACGTTTTCTTCAAAATAGACCGTAGAATTCCTCTTAACACTACACTGCATGATTTCTTATTTTTCTTTGGAACGAAAATACATGTTCTTCAATGAAATAAGAAAACATAGAAAAATATTTTTAAAAC
Source organism: Uloborus plumipes (assembly GCA_038373865.1). NCBI lineage: Eukaryota > Metazoa > Arthropoda > Arachnida > Araneae > Uloboridae > Uloborus > Uloborus plumipes. The sequence continues at coordinate 21,692 of JAXGGA010010190.1, forward strand.
AAAATGAACTCAAAATGTTCACCACTTTTTAATTAAAAATAGTTGTGTATAAAGTTGACTTATGAATAAATTCTTCTGGTTTTAATAGGGATAAATTGTCCATGTATCCCATTGGCAACACAATGCAGTGTAGGGTTAAATTAAATTTCCTTGTTGTTGCTGTGTACCTTTATAGTTTCAAATATAACACGTTGCCATATTCCGAGGAGGAAAAAGAGTACTTTCATGTGGACATGGTGTTGAACTTCGTTACCAGGGAACTTACAATGAATACATGATGGAGAACCACATGTGTGGCTCATTTATGCACTGTCACAAAGCTCGCAAAACTAAACATTTCCAAATTCCTTGTGGTCGATTTGAAGAGTTTTTGATTAAATATACTATTAATTTGGGCGATATTTTTTTCTTTTTACAAAGAGGTTCTAAAATTTGTGTGCGTTGTCCTGGTCACAAAAACCAAAGTTTTTGACGGGAAATAAGGATTTTATTATAGAAATAATTATTAAGTACTAATTTGCACCCAGAAACATTGTGTAATTAATAAACAAAAATTGTCAAGACGACTGCTGATTTGTTTTTTCGATATTTTGCACTTTAATTGTTATGTGCAAACTGCTTATTGGCTTTAGAGTGTCTGACGTATCAACCTATTGTATTTGCAGAAGACACTGTGCGTTGTGTTGGGGATGCGATGGTGAAAGTGGTATCAAAATATAGTATGCATGAAATTTGTAGTAGAGGCAATAGTATGGCACAGGCCGCATTGTCATGTGTTGCGGAGAAAACCATTAATAATGGTGGTTTTTTGATTACTATTCAGAAAGAATTTCGGAGTTAGGTTCCAATTTAATTGATATGATCTTGTTCGGCTAAAAGAAGATATATATATATATATATATATATATATATATATATATATATATATATATATATATATATATACACTGCGATGCAAAAGTTTAGACAAATGGCAAATATGTGAATAAAAAGAAAACTATTCAACGAAATGCTTTCAAATTTCTACTGCAGGTACACTATATGGTCCCAAATACGTGTCTGGAGTTCTTAAAACTATAACTGGAATCAAATTTTGGATATTACAAAAGACATTTTTTTACATTGTTGCAAAAGTTTAGACAATAGTCAGATTTATGCAAATATCCCTTGAAATGTGATTGGTGGAGGAAATGCGGGACCGTATTATTCATTTATAAAGTGCAGAGATTGCTGAACAAATAATCAAAATCTCAAAAGCTCTTTAGTTCTCGTGTAAAGAAGATGAGAAAGTTTGGCAGCCGAAATTTGAAAATGAACCTACTTTATTAATTTTTTGTCTTTTAAATCGGCTCTAGTATGGTAGTACATTGTTTTTTACTTAGTGGAAAGCAAATTTAGACATGCGTATCGATCAAAAAGTCCAAGAAAAATTATATTTCTTAAGGATGAAGGAATTGAAAAAACGGCTCAGACTGACGATTCGTCCCTTAATCCTACAAAACTTCAATTGGGTCAAAAACAGCACGTGACTGCATAAGTAGATGAACAACTGAATCGGAATGCATAAAAAAAAACAAAGAATTGTGCCTGAGCCTTCTCGGACAGAGTGTCCCAAATAAGCCAGATTTTAATGTGAAAAGCAGCAGATGTATCAACGTGACTAAAAAATGAATGGTACTTTCTATGATAAAAATTATTAAAATTGGGATGGCCTAGATGGATTATAATTCTTTTCGCGGGACTTGAGAAATATCCAATGATCATATGCTGTGCTGCGTATACCAATAAAATCTGGCTTATTTGGGACACTCTGTCTGAAAAGGCTCAAGCACAATTCTTTGTTTTTTTTTATGCATTCCGATTCAGTTGTTCATCTACTTATGCTGTCACGTGCTGTTTTTGACTCAAGTTGAAGTTTTGTAGGATTAAGGGGCGAATCGTCAGTCTGAGCCGTTTTTTCAATTCCTTCATCCTTAAGAAATATAATTTTTCTTGGACTTTTTGATCGATACGCATGTATGAATTTGCTCTCCACAAAGTAAAAAAAAATGTACTACCATACTAGAGCCGATTTAAAAGACAAAAAATTAATAAAGTAGGTTCATTTTCAAATTTCGGCTTCTAAACTTTCTCATCTTCTTTACACGAGAACTAAAGAGCTTTTGAGATTTTGATTATTTATTCAGCAATCTCTGCACTTTATAAATGAATAATACAGTCCTGCATTTCCTCCACCAATCACATTTCAAGGGATATTTGCATAAATCTGACTATTGTCTAAACTTTTGCAATAATGTAAAAAAATATCTTTTGTAATATCCAAAATTTGATTCCAGTTATAGTTATAAGAACTCCAGACACGTATTTGGGACCATATTGTGTACCTGCAGTAGAATTTTGAAAGGATTTCGTTGAATAGTTTTGTTTTTATTCACATATTTGCATTTTGTCTAAACTTTTGCATCGCAGTGTATATATACACTGGCGGAAAATAAAATCCCAACACCAAGAAAGACTTGTGCTAGATAAACGAAATTTGGTAGGTTTGTTTATACAACTGAAAGATGACATCGATTGAAATTTCGCGCTCCGCGCATAAGTTTGGCGCAGCTGGCGTCACTCAGAACATGCAAATGAGGCTTGTTTTAAAAGCGTGTTGTGAAGCTCGTGAGTATTATTTTTCTGTGAAATTTGACGAATTGTGTTCGTGTTAGCCAGAAATGCCTTTAAGAAGACGAAGAAGCCATTATCAACAGCTCACCAAGTTTGAACGAGGTCGTACAATTTGGCTACGAGAAGGTGGATTTTCATTTCGCGATATTGCAGAAAGACTTGAAGGGGAATGTTTCCATCATGCATGATTATTGGAAGCTATGGTCAAGGGATGGTACTACCTCAAGAAGATCGAGCTCCGAGCTGCCACGTGGCAAGACTAAGAAGGAAGATCGCCGAATCTTGCGTACGGCTGCGGCGCATCGTACTGCATCTGCGGCTGACATTCGAGCTGCAGTTGGTACCGTCGTGACCCAAGGAACGGTAAGAAAGTGTTTACTTCAAGGACAGCTCCGAGCCAGGCAGCCTGTAGCCGGTATTCCATTGACTGTAAACCATTGCCGTTTCCGACGGCAGTGGTGCCAAGACAAAGGTCACTGGAGGCCGGAGTGGAGATCTGTTGTAATTTTTGATGAAAACAGATTCTACCTTAGTGGCAGTGGTGGCTGTATATTGGTCAGAAGGAGGCCAGGGGACCGCCTGCATCCAAGCGGTCTATGGCCTAGACACACGGGACCCACATCTGGAGCCATGGTCTCTGGAGCAATTTCCTACGACAGCAGGGGCACACTTGTGGTTATCCCAAGCTCACTGACTGAAAATTTGTCGTCAGTTTGGTAATTTAACCAGTAGTAGAGCCCTTCATAAGTAGCATTAAAGGGGGAGTTTTCCAACAGGATAACGCTCGCCCTCACACCACTGCTGTAACACAATCGGCTCTACAGAGTGTATACATGTTACCATGACCTGCAAAATCACCAGGTCTGTCTCCAATTGATAACGTATGGGATATCATTGGACGGCACCTCGAGCATCATCCACAGTCAGCAATGACGGTCCTAGTATTGACACAATAAGTGCAATAAGCATGGCACTCCATACCACAAAGTGACATTCGGTACCTGTATGACATAATGCATGCACGTTCGCAGGCTTGCCTTCAAAATTCTGGAGGTATATATATATATATATATATATATATATATATATATATATATATATATATATATATATATATATATATATATATATATATATATATATATATATATATACAGGGTGTCCACTCCAATCGTGGACCAATAGCTAATTTCTAAACCGTTAGAGATAAGCATATAGTTTATTTAGGAAAAAATCTCCAAATTACGAAAGGAATTTTGGGTCTATTCAATGTTTTTCAAAAAATCAAATTTTGAAAAAGTTACGAAATTTAAATTTTTATACAGCCCCCCAGTCCTATCAATCATATTTAGTAAAACATTCTAGACACTGTAACGTTTAAAACTAAAAAAAAAATCACTCTTCTACCACAAAAATTGACCGAGTTATGACGTTTTGAAAAATCAAGATTTTGCATTATTTCATGACGTCATCGAGCGATCGCTTAAGGGACCGTATGCGAAATCCTTCAAAATCTTGATTTTTCAAAACGTCATAACTCGGTCAATTTTTGTGGTAGAAGAGTGATTTTTTTTTAGTTTTAAACGTTACAGTGTCAAGAATGTTTTACTAAATATGATTGATATGACTGGGGGGCTGTATAAAAATTTAAATTTCGTAACTTTTTCAAAATTTGATTTTTTGAAAAACATTGAATAGACCCAAAATTCCTTTCGTAATTTGGAGATTTTTTCCTAAATAAACTATATGCTTATCTCTAACGGTTTAGAAATTAGCTATTGGTCCACGATTGGAGTGGACACCCTGTATATATATATATATATATATATATATATATATATATATATATATATATATATATGATATATATATATATATATATATTAGATAGTCCTCGATGAACTTTCTCACATTCGTCACAATTTTCAGCATTTTAACAGCTTGAGGCGTTTTTCTTTTCAGAACAGTACCAGTGGATCTAGAGTATGGTACACAAACATGATTTTTCTCATAGCTTAAACAGGATCATCTCGACCAAATTAAAACCAAATGTGAAGTGCTTGCTGAAAAGTAATCAAAAAAACATTATTACAAATATACCCCTCCATAACACATAACGTCGGTTGATGCGTCATGTCATTGCTACTGCTTCAAATGGCATGCATACTGCTATCTATCGATACCACTTCCACCACCTTCTCACACAACGTCCTCCCTAATTACGAAAAGTTAATATTATAGACACTATACATGAATATCCATCTTACCCGCAAAATAACGCTGAAATTGTGTTTTAACGTATGAGTTAAGCTTTCTTTTCAATAGAACTTTTTTTTCAGTCATTATTCTTTAGATAACGAATTGAAATTTTGCGAATGAAAGCAGAAACTCTAAAAGAGTCATATTTTGATGTTTGCTGACCGCACTGTAAAAAAATAAACTGTTATTTATACAGTATTATACAGAAAACAGAGGTTCAAATTTAAAACTTTAAAATGCACCATAATAAAATGTAAAATCAGCATTTTTACAGTTTATTACTGTAAAATTAGCAATTTTACGGCTTATTACTGTAAAATGACAGTTTTGTAGTTTGTTTCCATAAAATTAGCTGTATCGTACTGTAAAAACAACAGTATAATACTGGCCGCAGAGGCTCCAGTTTAAAACTGTAAAATGCACAGTAATAAATTGTAAAATTAGCAATTTGACAGTTTTATTACTGTAAAATTAGCTGTATTAAACTGTAAAAACAACATTTATTTCTTGCAGTGCATGCATAAACTGTTTATATTGGTACTCTTCTTGATTGGTGATGGTTAATTATTCAAATCTGTTCGTGATATGGAAATACACTCAAGCACAACAATTTCTGTCTTCCTATTCATACGAAGATGATTAGAGATTTACGTATTTATCTGCATTAAATTCTAACTGAATTAAACAATTTGCGATGTAGATTCTCAAACTAAGTGTTAAACGCTTTTGACATTGTCTAGGAAGGCAGATTAATGTATTACACTGTTAAAATTTCATTAATGAAGTTGTATTCAGTGGCGTAACAATAGGGTGGCAAGACTGGCAAAATGCCACGGGCCCCCGACCCAAGAGGGCCCAGGCCGCTTCGAGCTCAGAAATAAGTTTTTTACATTTAACCTGAGTATTTAATTTCACTTGAAAAGTATATTTTTTATTCTTTTAAGTTCTGCTTAAAGTCCAAAGTAAGACAACTAAAGACCATAATACAATTTCAAGTTGATCGTTAAGCATTTCAACACATCTTAAACAAAAAACCTTGCGTTGCAATGAATAAAATTGTTTCAAAATACAGTTTTTTGCGGCCTTCAACTTTAAACGTTTTAAATGACACTGATATATTTTAAAAAGTTCAGAATTTGTTGAGCTGTATAAAAAGAAATATCTGAATCATTTGTCCGGGGAAATATAAGTTTTCGATCCACTTTCAAAGACGAAGTAGAAAAATTTTCATGTATTAAGAGACCTTGCTGATTTATTAATAATAAAAAATCATTTTATATCCTGCAGCTTTCCTGAAATATGCCCTGCATTAATGTTATTTCTTACAATTCCTGTGACTACCGCTAGTGCTGAACGATCATTTTCAAAACTAAAATTACTAAAAACCTATCTAAGAAACTCTATGGGACAAGACAAGTTATGTAACTTGGCTATTCTGTCGATTGAAAATTCTATGGACAGATTTTTAAACTTTGATGATGTTTTAGACACTTTTTGCGGAACAGAAAGTTGGAAAAAAAGGTTTTTTTCTTATTAAATATCTTATTGAAATTAAATTCTTATTTTTATTCCATTGTAAATGTATGCAGGTTTCTTCACGATGTTGTTCTTCACGGAAAAAGTAGCGAACAGAAGATGAATGAGAAGTCTTCAATCCGCATTGGGCCAGAGTGGGAACTAGAGCCCATTCTTTCTTGTCTAAGAGAGGAGGCCTATGGCCAGTAGTAAGACATTTACAGCGTGTAATTGAGTGCGCTGAAAATTTCGAAGTTTATTAAAATTAAACTAAGTACAATGTGACGATTTTTACTGATGAGGGCCCATTAAAAGAATTTGACCCGGGCCCTAGATGGTATAGTTACGCTGCTGGTTGTATTCCCTTTTGATATTAGTCGAAAATGTTTTTTTCAAAAAATCTAGATGAAGTAGTACTGCGAAAATTTAGTTATATCAATCATTGAATTACTTTATTTATTGCATTTTACTGAGTTTCGGCACATAACATTTATTTCTTGCTCCAAAAAATTCTAGCTATACTTAAATCAAGAAATGTTGATGTTGTTGTTTCTAATACCATTCGGGTATCTGATCCCAAGTAGAGGAAATCTTCTCGATTTAAGGCAGGATGGGTACAGCTTCCGTTTTTACGAGCACCATTAAGGTGGAAGACCGTTTTAGCTCAATACACATGTCATAAGGACCCGTTTATGTGGAAAGCATCCATTCATAACACACTTTCACACACAGAAAAGACAATGACAGGGGATAGAGAGAAAGTACGTCCGTGCCCAAGCTTTGATTTGAACCCTGAGACACCGCATCATGGTCAGACGTCACTAAACAATGTGGCCGACTAAAGTAAAAAATAAATGCAAAAATATAAAAATATAGAAATAACTTGAAATTTTATCTGCGCCTTTCAAACATTTAACGCACTTGGTTTTCTGCATGTTAATAAGGAATGAGTTATGAGCAATTTACATCTTTATGTCTTCCCTAATTTTTAGAATAAAATAACAAATTCAAAAAAAAAATAATTACAAGATTGTTAAAAGTCTACAATAAGGATTACAGACTCGTGTTTCGGGGTTACTTTGCAGAGGAAAAAAGAGCCTCATGTTCTGAAAAAAATGAATGCAAAGAAATTTAACAAAAACTTTGTCGAATATCTGTACACCAAAGAACCTTTTTTTCATACACAAAAGTAAGTTCCTTGTAAATCCAAAGAACTTGTGTGCATTTCTTATTTTATTATTGGTACATTTTTAACTATCGCCAAAGGCAAACATTTTATTTGCAAATTAGAGAAGTATTAGGCTGTTTAAAATATTATTGCCTAAAAAATGATTGGTTTGGGAGTAATATTCATCCGAAGTTTGCTAATTTTTACAGGATATTGACGCACAATCGTAAATCATAAAATGTTACTCTTTTGTGGATTAACTTGATAGTTAATGTATTAAAATAGAGTAAGATCGGGACTAAGGACCCTGCGGGCAAAAAATGTTGTTTGTGGTATTTCAACTAATTGATGCTTTTTTAGCGTAAGGTGCAGTTGTTTCAACGAGTCCGACTAGCAGCCTTCCGACAAAGTATGTTAGCCCTCCGATGGAACCGCGTTCAGTAATTTACATTTTTTATCGTTTTTTGACCGGCTTAGCAACGGTGAACATGTTAAATTCTTAGCGTAAGCAGTTTAACCTTGTTTTGTTACTAAACGTTTCTTCTGACCTTATAAAGTTGCATGTTTTAACATTTAAAAACATGTAATAATATAGGGTCATTCCATAGAAATGTCAACCTCAGCCGAAGAAAAAAAAACACAGAAGTGAAAAAAGTATCAATAAATAAATACATAAATATACAAATAAAAATCATACAACATAAGAAGTTTAAAAAAAAATGAAAAAGTATTGTAATTATCACTGACATTAGCCATAATAAATAGTTTGTAGTGTGTTTACTACTTGTTATTCGACGGTTACTTTAGTCATGTTTCGTTAGTCGCACTCCATCTTGAGTAAAAGTGACACTTAAGACTAAAAAAAAATAAGATTTAATAAATGTTTTTTATGTTTTCAAAACCCAACTTTGCACATTTTTCAAATATATCATTCAATTTTTAACACTTATTTAACTTTGAGAAATTTTTGCCTCACTACATGAGCATTAATTTTTAGGGTTGCAAAAATGTTACGTTAGTCACGCTTTGGGTGAAAAAATATCTACTGTCAGTATTTTTGTTTTAAATTCTTAGCAGAAATGATACATAGATACCATGTACATTGTCCATTGTAAATCCACCAGCATAACTAAAAAATATTTTTTATCCTTTAAGATACAAGTAAAAACAGTTACAAAATCAGCTCTGAATGTTACGTTAGTCACTGTGGACCCTATGTAGGTGATGTTACTGGTTCTTAATATATCGGCACATTTATGTTCTTTCGTTAGTGCTGGTAGAATGATCACTAACCAGTTTGCATTTTGAATAAATTTCAAGTCTGCTATGTCGCTTTATTCCATGGCAATGCTGGAATTATGTTCTGTGTTGCAACACTTAATAGTGGTAGAATTTCGTAGCTGTAAGTACCATGGCAGTAAGTAAGGCAGTAAATTTATTTAAAAGTTGAAACACAAAAACTGCAGAGTGCTGTAGACACGTGTTTTGGCTTTACAAGGAATGCCGTCAAAACAATATTAAATCCGTTTAGTGTCGAGCAGCATTGCATTGTGAGATATTTCACATTAAAAACTAATGACTGCCCTTCGTAATTAATGGTCCAAAATTTTGTTTCGTTTTCCTTCGTATCGGTAAAAGAACGGATCATAAGTTTTGAAATGAAAAAAATAATTCGTTTTGGAGCAGGAGTTGCCATATTCTCTGCCTCCATCGTTGTCTTCGAGATAAACAGACATACTTCTTTCCCAAAACATTCTTAAAAAAAAACACACATTATCTCTTTCCTATGAATATAAATTGATTGATGATAGGATGGTACTCCTTTTTGCACCTTTTCCCGCTGAAACTGTGGCTAAATTCGTTAATTTAATATGAAAGCGGTAAAATAGTTTAAAAAATTCTCTACCTCTTAGTTATGACAAAAATGTGTGAAATTCTGCTGTCATTATTATAGTAAAAATAAACGTTTTTCTTGACAGCTGCTGACACCCCATACAATTTCACTTGCAATTTTTCCGAATTATTTGCTGTAAGCGAAATCAATTCATTCTCTTCCCATGTGACATGCTGACATACGTTTAAACTTCAACTGAGAAAATGGCTTGAAAAATACAAGTTGGCCAAAAGATTGGATTTGAAAAAGCACGTTTCTTTCGATAAAAAAACTTTGATTAATAAATTATTGAGATGCTTTATTGATTAATAGGTCAGCTCTATAGAAAAATAACATCGCTGCATTAGGACTGCACTTTGAGACATTTTCTTTAAAAAGTATAACAGTGTTGATTTGTAATATGGCAATTCTAATTTTGTTATAGTAACTTATTACAAAATAAGTGCATTCAAAATCTAGTGGTGTTGAAAGTAAGTGATTTTCTGCATTTTTGTGATTAAAAATTAAACTAAAACCTTTTAGTTACATGAAAGTACGTACCTGTTTAAAGATAAACACTGTTCAGGACTAGAAATAACCAATTAAGATGAATTCGTCATTGACTAATATTGTTAAAACTGAATTTTATTTAGTTTCGCAAAAAATGGTGATAATAGATAGTTATGCTAAAATTTTTATTAGGGGAGTTAAACAGTCTTTATAAAAAATTTGTAAATATATTATTAAGGGGCCATGAAACTTTTAAAAGAAGTTACTTTTTGCTTTAGTAGAGCTTCTTTAGCAGGTTAATGTACATTTTTGTTAAATTTTGAATGTCAAGCTAATTTGCAATATTTTTAGCTAAAAACACACAACCACACAACCGAGAAAATTTGACACATAGTGCGAATGTAAAACTTATTGTCTTATAGCTATTGTTCAACATTATTATTTTTTGAAAGAAAAAGGCTTAAAAAACTGTTACAAAATTTCGCAAATGGCTGCAATTATTCGAGTAATAAGTAATTTCTCTTGTAATTGTCATTAAATTAATATCAGAAATTGCTTTGTAATTTTATATGCAACTATATAAAGTTGTTGCAAATTACTCAAAACTGCAGAGGCGGTCTGAATTTCTGTTCTTCATTTTTTTAAAAATATTATTTTGGAATCGTTTACTTCAAAATTTTCTAAGCAGTCAAATGTTTAAAATTTAGCTAAAATAAAGATAAAAAAATGTTAGAGTAAATTACAATGGAAATAACTAAAAAAAATGTCAATAATAACGCTTCCCCGTAAACTGTTTAAGAAGAAAGAACGTTAAGAGAAAAATTCGCAAGCATTCTATTTTCGGAATGACATTAATTAAATTTCCAGCAAAGCTATTGTTAGTTTAATCAAGGTTACCTATTTGAAAGAGGTCATAATCACACTATTGTCTCAGAAATGTGAAAATACTGAGAATTAGCTACCAAAGACAGTAAGAGATATTTAAAAAACTTTATACGACTCAGAATTCTTATCGTCCAAAGAGTTTTTAAAAATGCTTATTCGCATTATGTCTTATATATGGTGATGCATTGAGAGAAAAAGACTTAACGCAAATTTCTATATCACTGTATCATAAAATATCTAATGTTTACACAATTGGTGCGTGACTAGTTAAAGTAAAATTTAGAATTTTTATGCTTTCAAAGATAAGCAAATTAATAAAAAATAGAATAAGTCCGAGAACAATTACTGACTTTTTATTACATCATTGAAATATCTGAATATAGGCCGAAATTGTTTCTCTTACAGTATCCAAAAGCCAAAAGGTATAGAATAGGGGAATTAGAGAATATAATTCAAGATACCATTTGAGTTAACATGATTATATATCTACTATTCATTATAGCCGTGCACAATTCTTAATATGCGGAATTCAATGAGTATTATGCCCTAAAATCTGCCAAATCACAAGGGAATGAGCAGCATTTAGGTGGCTTAAATTGATGCTTAGGGAAAATTATCCCTAAATGTTCATTGTTAAACCAGTCAAATTAATGTGAGATTGTTTCTATTAGTGAATTTTGTCCCCAGTTCAAATGTATGCTGTAAAGTGCTTGTTTTAACTGACATACACAACCACATATATTTGATATAACAAATGCAACTCAGAACTATTCAAAAACATGTGAAGATATATTCACAATACAAATTTCGCATTAGTATTATTTGTGTTAATGTGTAAATATTGTTTTGAGAAATTACATACATAATTTTAACACACTGCTCTGGTATATTTACTTATAGCAAAAAGTAGTTAAGTAAATGATTCAAAAATAAATACCGTTTTTTCCGGGCATACATACGGGTATAAGTGACTATAAGAAAGGCAACATATATTCAGACGCTCTGGAAAGTCAACATGCTACAAAATACTTGCATACGTTACCTCTGCTCTGAATTCTCTGCGTCCAACATTTTAAGTACAAAAACTGTATTGATGTGAGCCAAAATGTTATTAAATGTGAAGTTGACATGGGGACGAACCATAGAGAAATAATCGGTCACTCTGCAGGAAGGAAGAGTTATACTTGGTAAGACTCTGGCTATGGATGTTCCAGCCTGCCGCACCATGTGATTTCGGTCAAACATAATGTGAAAAGGGAAAGCTCTGCAGAAGGTGGCAGGACTGATTTTGTTTTCCATCGACAGTGTCTCAAACTCTTCTGTTTCTTGTTCCGTTTGTCTTTTAGCGGCGTTGCGGTCTGTGATAGCAAACTGTACATGGTCGCAGGTGCTGCTTTTATTTTGTACCACTTCCACCTCTACTTCTGTTTTGTGCAGTTTTGAAGCAACCGCCTGAAGGGAGAAATAAAATAATCCGATGATTTTTTTCATAACGCAATCAAACTAAAGAAAAGCACGAACGAGACATCTATAATGTTCGCTAAGGATTAGACAATCTCAGGATTTATATCCGTCAGATTTACTACAATTTTATGAATGTATTTCTGGACCAAGTAAACAAACATCGCACAATATTTAAGAATAAACAGTGTGTTACAATGAAAATCATCTGTGATTGCAATCTGTAAATAGTCACATGTGATACTTTTCTACTTGTATTACTTCTCTTTTTATTGTATAATTTTGAAGCAACCGTCTAAAAGAAAAAATAAGGCAATCCGATGAATTTTTGTATAACGCAATTAAATTATAGTAAAGCCGAGGAAAGTAATATATCGTATATAGTTTTCGCTCTAAAACTTAAAATCACTCGGAAAGAGTTGTACTAAAATTTTATGAATAAATTTTTGAACCAAATTAAGCAAAGAGGCAACTCGATTATAGCTCAACTTCGAATATAGCTCAACATTTGAGCTATGATCGAAACAATCTGCAATAGTAAACTGTACATAGTCACAAGTACTAATTTTTCTTTGAACCAATTTTGCTTCTATCTCAGTTTTATGCAATTTCGAATGAAATGAGTGAAAGAAGAGCTAAAAGAACCTGATGATTTTTTGTGTAACGTAATCAAATTAAAGTTCGACTGAGGAAGAAGACATGTCGCACAGTGTTTGATAAATATTAAAAAAGTTCTGCTAAAACTTTATGGATGTATTTCGGAACTAATTAAAAGAAACACTGCTCACAAAATGAAATGGTTGCTTCGTTAATGAGTTTGAGATATGTTTTCTGCATCTTCAAGAATGAGAGGTTCACATCAAGAATAATTAATGTTTTACGCACGCGTAGATTTCTGAGTAATGCAAACTTTTTCATAAACGAAACAAGTAATAAGATTTTTACTTACGTTTTAAAATTCGATTACTGGAAGCATGATGTGTTTTTGCTATCCTTAACAAAGATGACTTAAATAGAACAAATTAACATTTTCATTTCTTTTAAGAAATTTAAAAATGTATACTTCATAATTTAAAAACTTTTGATTCATGATGGGTATTGCACTGAATCAAAACATAACATTCTATAATTAAAATTTTAATACTTTGCTAGAATATATTATGTTTTTGTGTGATTTCACTATTGGCGCAAATTTTGCATTATGTTACTAGTTCTTACTTTGCTACTAGCAATTAAACATTTTTTGCATTTTAGTAAATTTACATTTCAAAATTGTTTTTATAATATGAGGCAAGATTCCACTAAATTTCATTACGTGGCTGAAATTTTGAAAACCAAGAAAAAAAATGAAAATACAATTAACAAGGAATGTTCTAGAAAAAAGCATTTAAATAACAACCAACAACTGGTTTCATGCTGTACTTGTAACTTGTTTTTCATCGCAATGTCAGAGCTATTTCAAGTAAAACACGTTTGTCTCTTCAATAGCTCGGATTGGAAAAAAAAATATAAGTTTCCTTTATTTTAACTGGTAGAAGAAGAAGATAAACTTTTTAAAATTTATCTTTGCTCATTTTGAGCTAGATTTTTCTTTTTTTTACTTTGTAGCAGAGTTTTAGTGCTTTGTTTTACTCAACGGCAATTCATTACAATAATTATTTTTCTTCATATAATAGTGGATGAACTTCTCAAAAATTGGCATTTTTAGTTTTTATTTTCTTTTAAAATAATTTAAATTTTACAGGTGAAGTGAGACGAGATGCAAAAAAAAAAATAATTTCTCAATTAAAAAAAATGTTTTTAGACGAGATTCAAGAGGCAACGAGATGAAAAAATGGATGCTTAAGTATTAATTTTAAATGGAATTGACATTATTAAAAAGTAAGGCAAAGTTTAAAAGGTTAGGAAACATAACTTTAGTTAAAAATTATTCAACTTTATCAGTATGTGCTGTTTGCAAGTAGAGTAAATACGAAGAATTGGCAATAAAATATCGAAATTTTTCCTTCAATGACTTTAAAGTTATGCTAATAATAGCATTTTGAGCAATGGCTGGTGTAATCGATGATGGCAAAATATATTCCAATTGCAAAATATAGACATTAAGACCTCACCCTAGCGATGACATAGTGTATCACTGAATTTATTGAGCATATATTAAGACGACATCTTATTAGTGCCAAGTGGTACGCTTACATTACTCGCTAGATTTTATGAGGGCATCTTAGTGATGGTATCATGCATTGCTAGATTTAAGATTCAAAGACGGCACATTAGCAATGGCATGTTGTATTGCTAAGTTACTATTCACTGCATTTTAAGATTCGCGTCGTAGCAATAGCATGGTGTTTAGTAAAGGTATCCAACAAATATTAAGACTGTGTCTCCCCAATTAAATGGTGCAACGCTAAATTTATTTTACGGATGTTAAGATTGCTAGTAGGCAAAGCTATAGTGCACAGTTGGACTCATTCAGCAAATATAGAGTACGCAAGTTATATTTGACATGGTTTATCACTTAATATATTCACAATATATTTAGACCACATCATAGTAATGGTATAGTTGATGTTAAATTTATTCGACACGTAGTTAAACCGCATTTATGCATTGACATATTATAGCTTTGTTTATTAACTAGGAAAGAAGTGACATATTGCTTTTTAAACTATTATTATTTATAATGCTGCTTATTTTGACTATTGAGAGAAATACATTAAGAAATCTTATGTCACTCTGCGCGTTTCAGCAACTATATATTTAGACGAGAATATGTAGTTTTCCATACCTCATTACATTGTAATTATGCAGATAAAACTGGACATGTTTTTCTATTTTTAGCACATTTAATTAATTAATTATAAATGCATAAGTTCTCAAAATTGACAAAAAAAAACATCTTTTTTTAAGTTGATATAAAAATATAAATGTACTTTATGCATGAAAATTATATTTATATTTTTATGAGTTCTATTTTTATGCATTAAATTAAGTTGTAAAAATAATCGAAGTTTTTAATAAAAAAAGTAATCACTTTTCTCTCCATTAAAATTAATAAATTTATTTTTAAAAAGCCTTGGTTTAAATGAATTATCTTATTGTTTAAATAAATTTTGAAGTTGAATGACGGTGACAACAACATATTTTTCAGCAAGTTTTTAAAAATTTCCATTTTGTTTAGTCAATTGATTAGAGTTGTGTGCGTTTTTTTTATTCTTATTATTATTGATTACTCATGAGAAGATTTCTTAGAATATGTTTAAAATTGATTAAATAATAAGGAAATAATTTTTTTTCAAACACATTTTGCGTCATATTGAAATTTATACACACGCAAAACGATTTTCTCTTGCTTTGATTTTGCTTTATTCTCAATGGTGATAAACTTCAAGAAAAAAGTGAACTGTAAAAGGATTATTTAAGTTTTAGACTTAATTAATGCTAGCTAAAAAACAAGTTAGAATTAAAGGAGAGCTTCCGATTTCAATTGCTATAGTTAATACGCTTTCGAAAACACCAATAGTGAAATAAAATATGATTTCTCATGTGGAAAATAACGATCCATTGTAAAAGGACTCTCCTCTTAAATTTAATTTTTAGCCTCAAAAATAGGACGAACCGGCGGCCCTTTTAATCCAGCCAAGCGCTCTAAAAGAAGAAGTGCAAATAAGAAACAGCAGAAGGAGTGCTAAGGAAGATTTGAAGACTCACAGTCAAAGGATTTCAATTCTGAAACTTTTTTTCTGGTACACTTGGGAGCACAATGAAACTACGAGTATGAGACTGACAAAAGAGGATGTGGTCTATGACATTTAATAGCGGTGATAGAAGTTTAAATTAGAGTTTTGTGAATATCATTGAAGACTTTTAAACATATTGCTCATAATGTTTTTTTTTTCAAAATATCGGTACAAAGAGAGGCTGCTTTTCAATATTCCTGTGATATTTCATCCAAATGCTTTCCACTTAACGTCGACAGTTACGAATTTCTGAGTTTTGAGACTTAAATATTATTAATCTCATCAAAAAAGTAACTGTTATAGTAATACAAACACAGTTGAACCTCGTGATTTCGAAAACGAACTGCATTTTTAATACCCGTCCTCCAGCTTGTTGTAAATTTTTCGTTCGATTACACGAATTACGGTTATGATGAATTGATTTTCAGTTCCCTTGGAATTTATTTTTACGAAGTTTAACTGTAGTTTTAAGAAATGAATTAAAAAAAAAAAAATATTGCAGATAAAAAAAATATAACTACAAATCTTTAAGGTATTTACGCATATAAACTCTATCTATACAGTAATAAAACATGTTAAAAAATTTCCTGCCAGGGTGATAGAATGCTGTTTAAGCATACTCCAAGCTACCAAGCTATCAACAAGTATCCAAGTGGGCACGCGTTGATATTTACTGATGTAAATAGTCTTAACCCATTAATGCCTAGCGTCCCTTTTTAGGGACGGTTCGAAAAATGGTCTGTATTTCCCCCAAATGAACATTTCAACCAAATAATAGTGTTCAATTAGTACCTTGGTATTGTTTCGATTCGTTATTAACAGATTGCAGCACATAACCATTGTAAAGTGCGTTCTGTAACCGTTTTAATATGATCTTTATAAAAAATGACAACGTTCACAATCTCAAGAAAAAAGCTAAGTTTTCAAAGTTATTCCCAGCTTCCCAGTTTATGTTAATTTCTGATTTTATTTCTTCTTATAAAATGTCTTTTCAAATTATCTGTCGTAGGTAGAAAAAAATTTAGTAAAAAAAGTATGTACCCTCTGGGTCTATCGTAACTTTTAAGGGACGACTTTTCTTTCCTTAATAAAAAAAAATATTTTTTACATAATATTTTTTTAATTATTTTTCCTGTCCATTAAACACTTTGTAACCAGTATACAAAATATCTTTGGGGAAAAAATGTCAGGCATTAATGGGTTTAAAAAATGTATAACACTACTTACAATTTATAGTAGATTGAACACAATAAATATTCATAATCCGTACAATACTTTCCACTCTCTCTCTCTCTGTACTTTGTTCTTACCTTTACAATTCCAATGACTATAGGCTCAAGTCCAGCTCTCTCCGAATAGTAGTGAAGTATCAAAGTTCCATCTTCAGGTCTTTCCGTGCATCTGAAGGATGGCGCTCGCATGCCTGGATAGATAGTTGCCAGGTGATCGTGTAAAGCATCGAGATTTTGCAGGAAATCTCTCGGCGTTGCTCCCAGTACTTGCAAAATGCTGTCATATCCCGACTCCTGGCAGAAGTCGAAAAACATGCGACCAAAGAGCTCTAAAATGTCAGCTGCTTGTATACCTAAAATGATTGCAATGCGCATACTGTGGTACGTCAATTGATATGTAAGGATTTTTTTTTTTCGAAAAATGAGGATTGCGAATTAATAATAATAAAAATTTACTATACGTTAGTCTTTCAAGTCTTTCCGCTTACTATTCTAATCTAATATTTACAAAAAGTTTTAATTGCAATGGTTGTATTTAAGTAAACTGATGCTGAAAATCGATGAAATAGTGATGAAATGATTACACTCAATCAAAACTTAACCGAGCATAGATTCTGAATGCAATATATCGTTCCTTTATCTATTTTTCCGGGTATGATTTTAGATACTAAAGCTCATGCTAAGTTATGCATGATTAAGTACGTTTATAAATGCTCATATCTAGAAAACAAGATAATACAACATCTTCATATTTTTACATAATAATTTTAAATAAAAAATTAAAACGACAATGTTCATTTTTTACATCATGAAAATCAGCTCTGAAAATAAAACTTCGATTGTATAATTGATTAAATTATTAATTGTTACAGTATTAATATTATTTGGTGCGTAACGAGGGTTTATCAAAAAATAGGTTACAATCCACGGCATTTGAAAACTGCATATTGTGGAGAAATTTTGTTCCCCACAGTGAAGACAAATGACGCTACTTGTCATACTGCTGGTGTGCGCGTAGGTAGTGAAAGTTTCCGGACGGTTTAGAACGATTGAAATGGCAAGTCTCTTAGAAACTTGGTTTCGTTCGGGAATATGAGTCATGTTTCAATTTTTATGGGCAAAAAATGTATCTGCGTCTGACATTTACTGTTAAATCGTGAAAATTTAACAATCGCATGACAATGCAAAGCCCGTACTGCTCAAGGAATGCCGGAATTGCTGTGGCGGTTCAGATGGGAAATCTGGAAGCCTTCTCTCACACATCCCAGATGGGTCATTCCATGTCAAGTGTCCCAAATTTCGAGAAAATCCCCACTCGACCCCCTCCGATTTTGATGAAAATTTTTTTGGATGTACATATAAGACTTGCATGAAACCATACCAAATTATAGCTCTATAAGCCTTATGGTTTAGCCAATAAAAATTATTGAAAAAAGGCCCCTTTTTCGTGTCTTGAAAAAAATGACCAAATCGTCAAGTTTGTGCTTTTATTGCTCGCGACCTAAGACGATTATCAGGCTCAAATTTGGTGATTCTGATCACTGTTTAGGGTAGAATAGCCTACTTGTGTAACAAAAGCTCCATACACTGTAGATTTTTTGCAATTTGCTGCCAAAGTTGGTAAAAAATCGTATTTTGGTAAATTTTGATCATACGTTATCAGCTTGTATCTGCTGAGAGAATGACTTTCTGAAGCTAATTCTTTCCTCGTTTGTAGCCTGATAGTTCGTCCGAAAGGTGTGCAAGTGGCATCTCGATAGCTCAAATAATTGCTGAATTATGCGAGTTGAAATTCCAGTTAAATTTCTTTTTTCTCAATTTTGTCTCAATTTCAAAGGGCAATATCTCAAAAGGGTCATCTTGGATTTCAATTTTCTTTACATCATTGGAAAGAACACACTTTTCTTAACTAAAAAACGTTATTTTTATTTTTGAGACAAACCAGTTTCAAGGGATATTGCAGGTCAAAAATGTGTACGTCATTCAACGTGAAATCAAAGAAAAAAAGACATAGACCTCAAAAGTTGATGTCAATTTGTTCTATTAAAATTTACAGGAGCTATTGTACTTATGTTCTGATAAAAAAAAAACTTTTTTAGATGTTTTTGAACTTTAGTTTTTGTGTGCGCATCCGTAAAAACTCAAGAAATGGCAAAAAATAAAGTTTCGTTTTTGACAAAAATAATTATCTTCTTATCGCTGCTATAAGAGCTTGAGTCTTTTCCTATGTGTTATTTTTAAGCTCTTGAAACAGAATTTCGGATGATATGTCACTTGGCAAGGTGTCATTAATATTTTAAATTCATAAAAAGCATTGTTTCCTTTTTCAAAAAATAAATAATAAATAAATAAATAAACATAAAAATAATTAATAAATGAGATAAATAATAAATAAAACAGTTTGAGTTAATATGGTGTGTACGTGATAAAAAATATGTATAATAGGACTGCAGAGCCATTTTTCTAAAATGCGATAACGAAAGTTTTCGATAGAGTTGAATATTGCAATTATTTCCACCGTGTAAATAAATGATAACAATAGTAATTGAAAATATGATAAGTATTAATTGAAAATCCATTCATTATACTGCCGAGGATGTGTTTAGATATTCAGCCTATGATTGCAATTTGCCCATAAACAAAATTGATGAAAAATGGGAAAATGCTTTTTATGACCTTGAAACATTAATGACCTACAACCTTGCCAAGTGACATATCATCCGAAATTCTGTTTCAAGAGCTTAAAAATAACACATAGGAAAAGACTCAAGCTCTTATAGCAGCGATAAGAAGATAATTATTTTTGTTAAAAACGAAACTTTATTTTTTGCCATTTCTTGAGTTTTTACGGATGCGCACACAAAAACTAAAGTTCAAAAACATCTAAAAAAGGTTTTTTTTTATCAGAACATAAGTACAATAGCTCCTGTAAATTTTAATAGAACAAATTGACATCAACTTTTGAGGTCTATGTCTTTTTTTCTTTGATTTCACGTTGAATGACGTACACATTTTTGACCTGCAATATCCCTTGAAACTTGTTTGTCTCAAAAATAAAAATAACGTTTTTTAGTTAAGAAAAGTGTGTTCTTTCCAATGATGTAAAGAAAATTGAAATCCAAGATGACCCTTTTGAGATATTGCCCTTTGAAATTGAGACAAAATTGAGAAAAAAGAAATTTAACTGGAATTTCAACTCGCATAATTCAGCAATTATTTGAGCTATCGAGATGCCACTTGCACACCTTTCGGACGAACTATCAGGCTACAAACGAGGAAAGAATTAGCTTCAGAAAGTCATTCTCTCAGCAGATACAAGCTGATAACGTACGGTCAAAATTTGCCAAAATACGATTTTTTACCAACTTTGGCAGCAAATTGCAAAAAATCTACAGTGTATGGAGCTTTTGTTACACAAGTAGGCTATTCTACCCTAAACAGTGATCAGAATCACCAAATTTGAGCCTGATAATCGTCTTAGGTCGCGAGCAATAAAAGCACAAACTTGACGATTTGTTCATTTTTTTCAAGACACGAAAAAGAGGCCTTTTTTCAATAATTTTTATTGGCTAAACCATAAGGCTTATAGAGCTATACTTTGGTATGGTTTCATGAAAGTCTTATATGTACATCCAAAAAAAATTTCATCAAAATCGGAGGGGGTCGAGCGGGGACGCCTCGTACACTTGACATGGAATGACCCAGATATGGAACTCTGTTACTATTTCCTGTTTCCAAAGAACATTTATCCAGCAAACGTTTCTCTTCAGACATTGCTGTGAAAACGTCCGCCGATTCGGTGAGAGATAGAGCCAAAAATGGAGTTTGAAAGTTAAAATCCCTCACATAGCGTTATGTAGCCTGAAATTATAATAAGAGAGCAAACGTATTTAACTATGGGTCAAATATTGAGGCATAAAATGTTTGACAAGTGTATCAGAATCTATCAATTAATGTAACGTAAATAAAGATTGTGGCGGTAAAAAGTGATAGGAATTGGCAGTACAGGTTGTTTACTTATAAATATGCAACAGGCATTTTTTGAAGTGTTTCAAGAATGCTTAGTTGAGTTGAAAAAGTATTCCAATGGTCATCGGCTATCCTATTTAATCACTTAACACGGAAAAATGGATATGTATGTTTAGGTTCGAAAATTCAAGGAAATGTACAAAGCCTTATTTACAAAGGTGTTGTATGTTTCAACTTGTTATTATTATTTTTTTCGTTTTTTAATTCGACTGTTTTCAAGACAGGTGATTACGCCATTGTTGCAGGATTCATTGACACTCGTTGTCATCTTGAAAATAAGTATTATACTGACAACGTCATACCGATAGTTGGAAAATAACAGTGATTCACAGTTGTTTCCGCAGTGAAAATGACTTCTCTGAAAATACCTGAGAATTTTCTGGAAAGCACTTATAGGGAGACTGAGTGTAAAATTACGAAGAATTCAAAACCTAGAATCAACAGAGACAACCAAAAATATATACACCTTGTTAAATTGCCATATCTCTTACTTTACTAATGATAGAAATCAAAATGCGTTTTCCAAAATAAAAATATTAGCTTAAAGTGTTAACGATCTTTTAAGAAACACATCTGTCAAGTCATCATTTATTTAATTCGCAAAATAGAAAGTAAGAATAGCATTTACAAAATCCGACATTGAAATAATTAGGAAGTGTTCTTGAAATTACTATTGATGACACAATTTATTTCTAAAATAATTGTCAAGACACACTATTACCGTTACTGAAATTCAACCTAGAAAAAGGAAAAAATAAAGAAAGGAAAAAAAAACAGTAATTACGTTTACGAGCTACAGAAATTGAACTCAATGGAGACATTGTTTCAAAAGAACGATTTGCGAATGCAATCGTGATAGCAATTAATAAAATTTGAAACAAAAGAGGAAACAAGGAATAATTGAACTTATTAATGGGACAAATGAAAAAAAATCTGCTTCTTTCGTGAATGACATTAACGTCCCTGCCAAATGAATCGATATACAGTAATAAGAATTCTCGGCAAAATTCATAACCATTTGACTTGTACTACAAGTGAATTAAATATTTGGTATTCTTCTTCCAGACTTAATTATTGGATATATTCCTAAAGTTTTAGCACGCAAAAGCTTTTTTTTTCTTTCACAATCTGATGAATAATTTTTGAAGATGGATTCTAAATTTTTAACTATTCTAATTATTTTTTTAATAAATTCTTTTTCCGTTCAGTAATTAGCTTGACACTATTTGAAATCGTCAAACAGGGACGCAATAAAATGTTTTGAACTCGATTTGAATAAAATGTTTAATGCTGCTTGTATTTTTTTTGAAATTAATCAGTAAAAACTGAGGGACGTCAACATCACTTATTTAAAACATTATGGGTGTATTTCTGAAACTTTTGGCACTTTGGCTGTAAAGCAAACTAGACCGACTTTTTCGTGTATAAGAAGAAAATGCCACTAATAATCTTTGGAAACCTTCAGCTTAAAGCAGATTCAAAACCAATAGAGTACGGTAGGACGAAATGTGAAACCGAGTAAAAGAAATTATTCTCTGTCCTGGATTCGAATCTGGGCCCATTGTGTTGCAACCTTGTCCCTAAAAAATATAAATGCACACAGTTTCTGTTAAGAATTTGACATATTTTCTGCTTTACTGAGGTTTATTTTCAGTCAAAAAACTTGATTTCTTTATTTAATTTTGAAAATTGACTAAACATTTGGGGCGAAACCATATTTGTTATTCATCTTCTCTGTGGGTAACTTTTTTGGAAGCTTTTAAATGTATGTTTATCTGAAAGACATTGAAACATTTAAAATCTAAACAATGTTCTATTATTCTTGCCAAGATGTTTGAAAATTTATTACACGATAGCACTTTAAGAGAGAAAAGTGTTTTCCATATTTTAGAAAGCAGAAGAACTCCAGAAAAATAAACAAAATACTTTATACTTTCATCATGTTTGACTGCTGACTTTTCGGAAACATAAACTCGGGAGCTATTTAGAATTTCCAAACAACTTAAGGGTTTCTTGAGCCGCAACTAATGTTTTAGTTCGTCAAATACTTTTTTAGTAATGTATTACAAAAAAACAATGAGCACTTTTTTCATATTCAGAAGAATTGTATTAAATATGAAATTGTTTTGTTGTAAACAAATTTCAGAATTTTTGATGTAGACATCAGGAATTGTATATTCTTATTTGGTAGTCAAATAATTTGCTGTACTACTTCAAAACATAGGGTGAAGCCAAAAAAAGAAAATTTTGCTACTAAACTTTTTAACATCATTTTTATACCACTCCCTCTTTGTTTTGAGCAATCAAGATTGACCATTGCTTTCCCTATACATCGGCTGGCATGTCGACTGTGATTTTAAAATTGTTTTTGAGTAGTAAATAGCAAATCACAATGTCCATTGCAGGAAAATATATTTCCACAAGGTTGAACCAGAGCTTCCGGAAACGATTTTTAACACTCATAACAAATGTAATTCATATCAGCTCAATTATAGAAGAAAAAAAAAAGTATCGTATAATAAATGTTATCATTTTTTTTTTCAAATGTAAAAATTAAGTTTTGTTTCCCTTCTCCGTTTTCCGTTTTTCTGCAGTTTCTCTCGGATTGGATATTCACTGTACTTGTTATTATTATTTTTGAATATTTTTAATAACAAATTAGGTAGCTCTTTTATCAATTTTAAAGTTGGAACTTTAGAATTTATTATGCATAATATAATTAAATGAATTATTTTTGAATGTGTTTGTCATTTTAATTTCATTTGCTTGAAAAATCTCTCTCTCAGCCTTTTTTCTATGAAATTTTCAACAATTACATTTTTTTAAGGTATGTTTTACTCGTATTTTATATTACAGTTGAAAACATCTTTTACTCCATACATAACTCAATGCTAGATTATTGCTTCATGTATTGTTTGGTATAAAGCCTAAAACTTTATGACTTAATTGCAGGCCCGTCATTTCAACCTTTTCCAGGGCGTGTGGGGGAGGGGGGAGTTAGGTCCAAGGTTGCAAACACAATGTAATTTCATTGGGAAAAAAAACCCGCTCACTTATATGTAAATACATTGATTTCTCAAAACCGGGGGGGGGGGGATTGATCCCCCCTCCCAGATTCCCCTAAATGACGGGCCAGGTTATTAGCGATTTTTTGCGCAATATTAATATAAATGGAAAAAAAAAAACCTTAAAAAGAAAAGAAATTATATAAACATTATCCAAAATGTTGATTTTTTGAGAAATGCAGAGTGACGAAAAAAAGTATAGAAAACAAAATCAAAATCTAAAGCATTATAACTAAAATTGCATAAATAAGTGGATAAAAGTAAGCATTAAAAATGTTTAAAGGAGAAATCAAAAAGTAAAACATAAAGCTAAAAGCTTTGATTTTAAAACGATTTTTTTATTGCCTGATGGCTCTGTACTTAGTTCTCTGAAAGATTATAACATTAGAAATCAGCCACAACGTCTATTTCTGTTGCTATGCGGTGGATTGAGAAGTAAGACACCTGTTAAAATCTTTCTAAAGCTGAATATAAAGGATTTATTTCACAAAGCAGTAAACCTTTTCCATGGAATTTATGATTCAAAAACTTATCCTAAGCAGTAAATCCTCTTTTGCCTTTGGTACCAGGGATTTTAACATCGATCACAGCTTAACAGTAGAACTTAGCCATGAATTGTTCTTTTGGGCTTGAACATGTTTTTTGTGAAAAGTGAAGAACCGAGAGGTTATATCTTTGCAACTATTTCGGCCGAGTGATTTCTGTGTATGATGCTTGTGAGTATATTTTTAAAAAGTGTAACACAGTATTCATATGGAACCATAACTTACATTTCTTCCCATGAATGAATTGTGTACAAAAATATGCATTTTTAACTTTGCATGGAATTTTTTACGAATAAATAAAATTACTGAGTCTTACCAAGACATTTTTCAGCAGCAAATACAATGTGGTAAGTGATTTCATCTTCATATATGAGACGAACTAAGAATTGGCCCTCCATTGTAATTGCCGCTTCTTCTCTGTAAATAGAAGTGTCCTACTGATTAAACTAAACAGAAAAATATTTTTGTGATTAAATAAATCAATAAATACAATAAAAATTGAGAAATAAAAAACCGTCCTTATTTTGAAAAGTAATTATTAGTGTTTCAAGCACAAACGTCATGTATGAGTTAGAGGGACTGAAAAATTGGCTTTCTTTTTTTAAAAGTAAAATTTATTTCGATGTTACATTTTTTGCTTAGAAGCTTTTCCTTGTACTTGTAAATTGAAACTATAACAGTTCATTATTTTTTAACAATTAAATTATCTTGATTCTTGGTTACTTAATTTAGTTTTTCTTTTGTAGAGCATATTTTGCATAAGGATAAACCGAGGAAAGAAAAAGGGCCAATTGTTGATGCTATCGAATGGGTGAGTCGTTACTGTTTTTCGTAAATGTATATTACGTAGTATTTTCCTATGGTTTTGAAAAAAAAAAACATACACATATATACATACATACAGGGAAAGACAGTCAAAAGTGGACTTCAGGCTAACTAATATAATAACTATCTAACTAAATAAAAACTATCATACTGCTATGTACTACATTTTATCAGTGAAAACAATTTTTTACGTCTACAGACTATGAATATTGAAATTTTATCAATCTTCAAACTGCGTAGGTTGTGTTACAGCTATATTTGTGTCTAGCACTTCAAAAATCTTATTTAAAGTACTTTTATCTCTTCAGTACTTCTGGGGGTCTAGTCTCTGCCCAATACGGAAAAATTCTCCGCATTCAAAACCAACCCGTGACGTCATTTTAACGTATGTAGCGAGACCCGCTAGTCTCTGCCCTTTTTTTCCGCACGCAAAATACGTACTCTAAAATGTAAACATACGGAAAATTTACGCCGTCTTCTTTCAGGCGGAAAACCATTTTGCGTACTTAAAAACCAAGATGGG
>JAXGGA010010191.1:0-47994 GCA_038373865.1 Uloborus plumipes
CCTTTTGACAAATTACTGTACCTTAACTACAATGATAAAGAGAAAACAAAAATTGTAGCATACTTAATTACAAACTGTTCCCTTTAAAACGATCCATCATACGTAATTGTCCCTCTCTGAACTCTAGTTCATGCGGAAAAAATGGCTTCTGTGAGCAATAAAGGCGAAATACTAAAGAAAGTGAAAAAAATGCTTAATTTTTTCAGAAAATATTTTTTTTTTTTACATTTTACGGAAAATTCGGCGCATAAGTGAAATATTTATCGTTAGAGCGACGCATAAACGAATGATACTATCATTATTTTGCTATGGAATGTGCTGGGACCATTTAAAATCGTCGTATAAGTGAAAGAGGCGCACAAATGAGGCGGTGTACAAGTGAGAGTTCACTGTATATTGTTTAGGTCTCGCGCTCTTCCGACGAGAATATATTATTTTTGTTTCTAATGGGGGCTGCGTAAAGAATTTTTATCCTTTTTGCAGACCTAGTGTGATTTTCCCCCCCCCCCCCCCCCGATATGGCATCCAGCCTTTCATAAGCTACCATTAAGGTGGCGGATCACAATGGCACGGATAAGTTTTGACCGCCTCCAGTTCCCACCAGATGGAGGCACCTGAAATCTCTTTGATGCGAAACTACACTAGGAATTCAATCATTTAATTTTGCAGAGGACATTCAAAGCCAAACGAATACCCAAGTTTTTTTTTTTTTTTCAAATACGCTTTATTAGTTTTACATGTGGATTTGTTTGTCTGTTTGTATATAACTCTGAATCAAAGATAAAATTCACGTCCTTTACAAATATTAAAGTAATATATTTAATACAATTATCAATACTAAAGGCTAAACTCTATTACATGTTGATGCATTATAAGTGCATGTAAATCTAGCGGATATTCAGTAGTTTTGAAGATCTTTTTTTTAGTTTGATTACTTCTAAAAGCGTATTTTTTACTTTTTTTAAAACTATATTTATTAGGGTTATTTTGTTAATTAAGCCTTGAGTTGCAGTTGCGCTTATTGTCGTAAGTAATAAACAATATTAGGATGAATGATTTTTGCCTTTTTAAAACGAATTTTAGTTTTCAAGAACTGAAGTGAGGGGTATTTCAAAGCTTGTTGTACAAGAAACCTTCTGACGGCTAAATTCGAGGCTCTTTCACTATAAGTTCTACCACAAAGTTCTGTGCGTTTCTCAAAACGAAGAAAATGCAGTGAACTCTCACTTATGCGCCGGCCCAAGGGACCAACAGAAAAAGGCGCATAAGTGAGAGAGACGTATAAGTGAACAAGTCTATTTAAAGGACTAAAACGCATCATAGTTTCTAATGAGAGAGTGAATAAGAATTTTTCTTTAGACTAGGGACATTTTACTACGGTTTGGCAATTACTGTAACATAACTATATAATGATAAAGGAAACAAAATTGAGCAAATCAATTACAAACTGTTCCCTTTAAAACGATGCATAACAATATTGTCCCCTCCGACTCAGTTCACGCGGATAAAAGGCCTCGTGAGCAAAAAGCAAATATTAAAGAGGAAAGCGAAGAAAAATGCTGATTTTTTAAAGAAAATGAATATTAATTTTGTACATTTTACGGAAAATTCGGCGCATAAGTGAAATATTTATCTTTAGAGCGAAGCATAAACGAGTGATACTCTCATTATTTTGCTATGGAATGTGTTGGGACCATTTAGAATCGTCGTATTAGTGAAAAAGGCGCATAAATGAGGCGGCGTATAAGTGAGAGTTCACTGTATTGCAATTTGTATGAGCTTGAGAGTGTTTGCTTATGAAGTAAAATTCTTCCCACAAAAAAAGAAAAAGAAAAAAAAAAAAAAAGAAAACGAAAACGCACAATTGCTTTGGCCAATTAGTTAATCGAATTCATACGTGTTTCACTTTTATCTTTTCAGTTCAAGTCGAGACGATTATTGCCCCCCAGAGGATGTGGACTTCATTCAAGAGCTGGTCTTGGAGATGTTGAAGAATCTCTATGGTGCTCTTGATGTAACTATTGATTACGAAGAAGCAGTTGAACAAGGAACTTCAACTTCAACTTAGGTTGCTTCCGGAGGAAGTATTCCAATTCGTTGCCAACTATTACTAACGAATTTATATAAAAGACTAATTGTTTTCAAGTTATTTTACTACGTTTTTTAACAATACTAAAAATATTGACTGCTGTATTACATATCTACTTAAATTTGGTATTTTGTGTCGTTTCTTCGTTGTGTTTCACCTGTAGACTTAGATCAGAATTATTTTCTATTTTTAAAATGGTTTTCAGGAATGTTTGTGTTTTTGTGTGAATCTTAGCGCAAAGAATGTCATTATTTTCTCACTGATTAATATTTTTTCAAGATTTCGCTATTCTAAAGTGAAGCAAATAAATTTTGATGTTAAAACTCCTTCAATAGAATACATTCCATTTTGAAATGCTATTCCTTGAGAATGTATCCAAACTGTGCTTGATTTTGAACTTGATTTGCCATTAAAATTTTAATTTTGGACAATAAAAAGCTACATTTCATGGTTTATTATTATTTATTTATTTTGTTTTCATTTGTTACAAAATATTTCTTTTGCAGTGTGACATTTTATTTTCTTACATTTTGTTTTATAAATAATCGAATGTAATAGATTTTTTTCATTTAAACAATTTGTAATTGAAATTGAACTTTAAGAAAAGTGTTATGAGCGGTATGATTAGAAAAGGAAAAAATTGATGGGAAAAAAACTTTTTCGGAAATTTTGAGGCAAAATGTCGTTTGAATTACCAAAGATGAAGTAAAATATTTTTTTTTGATTCACGTCTGTCCATCAACTGTTTATTTTTCACTACATTATACTAGTTGGAAGTGATTGGTAAATAAAACATTTGAATGCATTACAGCCATCGTAAGCATTCCTTTAACTCGAACTTACTATTGAGTCTCAAACTCTTGAGAAGGCTGTAGGAACTTCCTAGAACTCGAACCACGAATAACTCAAGCCTTTTAGCCAGTCCCTTGGGACTTAGAGTTGTCGAGACTCGACAATATTAAAAATAATCAGTGTTTTTTACCAGAATTTATGTGTAAGTTGAAACGGAAAAAAACATCTCATCAATTTATAGTTCGTTGCATGCGGTCGTGTGCTGGTATAGTCGAAACAACTCCACTGGTAGACAAATCACTGCTCAAGCATCCCCCTTTTGGCATTGCTTTGTCTACTGGTAGCATAGGCGGTTCGTACATCACATCACACACTCCAGGGTACCCAGGGGCGGACTGGCTGCCCCATGAGGGCGCCAACCCAAACCTTCAAAGGTCGCACTTCAAAATAGTACCTCCCCCCCCCCCACACACACGCACATTTTCTTCGGCAATTATCCGCAAGGGTCTCGGTTTTTTTTTTTTTTTTTGCCTCAAAATGAAGTTTGGTATATGTTACAGAAGAGTGCTTTGTCGCACTACTATTCCTATATAGATTATATGTGCTTCAGAACTTACAACACAAATGTGTAATCCTGTTCCTATCTTCATTGTTTGTAACACTTTTTATACACAATACGATTAATTTTAAGCAAAACACAATTTTTATCTTCGTTTCATCACTTATTTTTAGCCTTTTTTCATTATCCGCGATACTCGTGCCACCCAATTGCGCGGATAATTGGGAGTATACCGTAGTTAAATTATAAGTTAAACCTGCATAATTAATGGGTGTGAATATTTGGGTGTGTGTGAGTATGCTTCTTGTACAAATCCACAGTTTGCGCCGAATCTTTACCAAATTTCGTACTAAAGTCCTTAGCTGCTCAGAAATTCACATTGAAGATTTTCGGAACATCGGAACTCAAAAAAAAAAAAAAAAAAAATCCAGAGGCCTAATTTAAATTTTGAGTCAAACTGCCTGGTTAGCCAGTTTCGTGAGATTATATTGGGGAAATAACAATAATAAGTTTCCGTCGGATCTTTGCCAAATTTGTCACAAAGGTTTTTCAATACTCAGAAATTTCATATGGAGGGGGAGATAGGTGTGTTTAAAAAAATCCGATACGGTCTATATTTAAATTTTGAAATAGCTATCCCTTCACTTTGGCGTGAAATTGTACACATTTTTTTCTTTTATTTGAGCCTGATTGTTGAACATGCGTCTTTTGGCAAAACTTTTATTTTCACGGTAGACCGTGCAATGCCTGAGAAAACAGATAGCAATATACAATGACGATGTTTATTCCTCTCATTTCTCAATGAAAGTTATATTTTTTACGAGCGTGTTACATTCTGAAATGTTTTACTTACTCTCATGCAGGGTCTCCAATAAAGCGTAGATAATAATAAAAGCAAAATCTGGATAAAATCATCTTTATTAAATTGATTTAAGGCTAAAAAGATGAAATCCTTTAAAATAATACACCAATAAATAAAACTTTCTGTTCACAGTAATACATCTCGTTCTATTTTAAACGCGTTTATTTTCATTAAAAAATTAAAGTTACTTCTGTAGCTGCAATTTCTTTGTCCTCTGGTGCTTAACAAAAATTGCATTACTTATTTGTGATTTCTGTCTCAAACGCTTTTAAAAATTTTAGATTCTGTATTCTTAAACAAATTAAGAACCTGACCTAACTGTTATGAGTTAAACCCTCCAAAACCATTGCTAGTACTTTCCAAACAAATCTCTCATTAGTCAGATAAGTCATGTGAATTTGGAAGTTTGAAAAAAAAAAAATAATTTTCATAATTCGCGAGCCCTCCTCATTATGTTAAAACCGATCTTGTAAAACAATAAAAGATCGTTATAATGCACACGATGGAACACGTAGGGGAGAGTGGTAATGAATGGGCCATGGTGATGAATGGGCCACTAACAAAATATGAAAAAGTATTTGCATGAATTTTTTTTTGATGCCCCCAATAGATGTAGCTATTTGTTCTACTAAACTCATCCAATTTTCATTCGTTTGTGCTGAGTCATTTTCAATCTAGAGTGGCATGGTCAAGAAACTGACTGAAAAGTAAGTTTTTCTCTTTTTAGTAAAATATTTCCTAGCTAAAATGTACCAAGTATTTCATTGCATACATATGTATAAGCTAGTCTTTCCATATCTATAAACTAATCTTAAGATGTATTTTGATGTTATTTAAATTCAATGTACTCAAAAAACCTAAATGTATTCCAAAAGTATAGGTGGGGCTGAATGGGCCACTATGTCATGGTGATGAATGGGCCACCTAAATATTGTTTTTGTTCCTTTTCTTTGAATTTTCGCATTAATATGAAACACAACTGACTGTCATAGATAAAGATTATTGTCGTTAAAATATGTTTGTAGTAACTTCTAAATATAATTTGCAGATCTATATTATATTCCTATAGTACAATCTACCTCTGGTCGCAGTGCGTGGCTTGAAAAAGCCCCCCTCTCTCCTTCATGTTATATTCCTCACAGTACAATTTCATTTTCTTTCTTGGTAACTTAAGTTAGATATTTCTTATTCCCGATGTCTAGTAAATTAAAAAATTTTTTTTTTTTAATTTTGACAAGTTTGAAAATGAAGATGAAGTTTTTGAAAGTGTTTTTTAATATTATTTTTGAAATATATAAATTTTGTTAAATCATAGTGTGTATTATCTGTAATTTTTTTTAAATATATATTTGATGTTATTTATTTCTTACAATCTCATTATTTAGTCATTTTTCTGCTACAATTGGTATGCATCAGTTTTATTTTAATTGCATCAGTTTTGATGTTTATATAATTTTAAATCAGAATGATTTTGTATCATCATGTCAAGTGCCACATTTATTTTGTCATATTCAGCAAATAAAAGATTAAATCCACATTATTTCATTGAATTCATTTAGTGGCCCATTCATTACCTTTGATGGCCCATTCAACCCCATAGGTGGGGTTGAATGGGCCAAATTTCAAAATTTTTATTTTCTATTATAATTCATTATAGACAGGTGCTAATCCAACTTTTATGACTTTATTAGATAGCCAGATAAGTAAAGTAACTAAAACACCAATTTAGAGTTAAAACAAAGTGTTAGAAAAAATTACAAAAATTCAAGACCAAAAAGTGGCCCATTCATTACCACTCTCCCCTATATAGATTTAAATAAAATACAATTTTAACCATTATTCACAAATAAATGGGCTTCATAACAGAGTTTCATCCTGCACTAAATGGTTACATATTAGCTGTTGTGCTTAAAATACAGAAATTGTTTTATTTCAATTTATTGTTTACCTTCGAAAAGTTGTGCGATTTATAAAGAATTATGGTGTGCGTATATATATAGATTCAGCGGTTTAAGGGTATTATCTGCTGTATTTTTACTTACCTACTGCTGTTTTGATGATCCGCTTACTATTAAAATGCTCATGAAAATAGGAAGGAGCCAGTCAATCAACTAACACAATATTCAGTAAATCATTATTTAATTTTATTTTAGGCATTAAATTAAACATTTTTGTCGGTAGTACACGTTTTTCACTGCAATACAATTCAATTGCTTACTCATGCAGCTTTCTGACATCATAAAAATACCTGTCTGAAGAATCTTTTGACAACCGATTTCTCTAACCAACATCACCACACATGAATTCGTAACCTCAGTCAAGGTAGATTGACACTTTGACTTGGTACACACACACACACACAAAAGAGAGAGGAAAACGCACAAAAATAAGAGCGCTCACTTTGGTTTAAGACCATACTACATATCTCTTTTGAGGTGCTATGAATTCAAAGTTTACTTTTTACGCTATTCATTTGAACCTTGTTCTGAAACTTTTATTAAGTACTTCACGCGCTTCGAGTAAAAAATTAAAAAAAAAGAAAAAGAAAAAAAAAAAAAAAACACCAAAGGAGCACAGGGTTGAAGGCGCAAAGACGCATAGCCCAGAGGAAGATGTTTTTTTTTTTTTGGTTAAAGGTTCACCTTCCAGACTACCTATCACCTCTGGGGGCGGGTGGGGGGCAATGAATTAAAGTGAATTATAGCACATTATTAATATAATCTCCTGCAGCAAACTTTTATAGACTGTTTCATTCGCTTCGCATTAAAAGAAGGGGAGGGGGGGGGGACCCAAGTCAACTAGATTCGAGGATGCAATGATACATAGGCCGGAGGGTGCTCACTTTGGATTAAGAACCCCCCTCCTCTCCGTCTGGACTGCCTTGTTTCATACCCTCCGAAAGTAAGGTGGAAAAAAACGAAGGGGCACAGGTTCGAGGGTGCAAGGGCATACAACATGGAATGCGCTGAATTATTATTATTATTATTTTTTTTTTTTTGGCAAAGATCCTCCTTTCCGACAACCTATCACGTCTGTGATACAATAAATAAAAGTTAATTATAACAGGTACATTTTTGTGTTTAACCATTTTCTTCAATCTTTTATAGATTGCTTTCCGTGCGTCGAACGTAAAGATTAAAAAAAAGGGGGGGGGGGGCTTTGTTCATCACGGCGCAAGGACGCACAGACGGGGGGGGGGGGCGCTAACTTTGGATGAGGTCCCCCTTAAAGACCACCTATCACTTCTGGGGTACAATAAGAACTGCCTTCTGATAACGCTTATTGACTACTTTTTACATGTTCCAAACGGGAAAAAGTAAAAAATAAGTAATTTACTAAAGTTGAAGGCGCACTGGGGGGCGGTTCAAACTGTTAGGGGTTGCTTTCAAACCTTTAAAATTAAAAAAAAAAAAACTAAGGCGCACAAGTTTTGAGGGCGCAAGGGCGCACAGGCCGAAGGGCGCACCTGCCCGCGGGCAGGTGGCCTCTACGGCCAGTCCGCCTCTGAGGGTACCCCGTACATACAACAGCTCGTGGTTTAACCGAGATAGGGCCCTGAAGAACGCTCTGTTCTTTTTGAACCAGACCAAGGGTCGAGCAAACCCTTGACCCAGCACCCCCAGAGGTATCGTTTCACTTGGAAGACTTTGTGGCCACGACATTTTTAACGTCCCCCAGCCACCATTAATCAAGACGGTGGATCTTCGATTCGTTGGGATCGAACCCGGGTTTCTCCGGGACGAGTCCGACGCCTTACTTATCGGGCTACCACGGCCCCAGGCGGTTCGTACAGGGGGCGAGCGACTGCCCTCTCTACTTCCAAAAGTAAAGGGATATTGGCCCCTTACTTTTCTGAGTTAAAAAGTAATGTTTAATGGAAAAATAATTGTTTTACTCAAGGTATTGATTGATTTCACAAAAGTAAAAGCTGAATATTCCTCAGAATAGATTTTTTTTTTTTCATAATTTTTCATTAAAATGGAGCTTGAATCGGAATGGGGAGTCTATGGTGGCCTTCTTCATAATTTTTGGGTTACTTCTTAGACATTTTTTACTGGTCATTTTATCAGTAAAGTGAAAATCCAATCATATAACAAAATTTTCCAAAAAAAAAAAAAAAAACAGCTTATGGAGATGATGCCCCCCCCTCCACTTTGTCTGCGCACCAGCCGCCTATGCACCACCATACCAGCACACGGGCCGTAGTGTGAGTACACTGCGAGCAGCTTATTTTTGAAAAATAAATAAATAAATAAATATAAAAATAAGATACCACTTCAAAGACTATTGAAGGCCTCAAAATGCCAGACTGCATTTAATTTACACTGCTCGACATTGAAAATGCAACACCAAGAAGGAGTGGTCAGAAATTGATGAAATTTGGTAAGAAGACAGAGACAGCATGGAACAATAAGTGATATTTATTTCAAAATAAATAAGCAAAATTTAGAGCGAGGACGGCGTCGGCTCAGTAAGAAGTAGGACCACCGCGGACAGCGATGCACGAAGAAACACGTCTAGGCATGGAGTCAATAAGCCTGCGGATGGTGTCCTGAGGGATGGCACTCCATTCCCTTTCAACCATTTGCCACAGTTCGTCCTCTGAAAGAGGCAGTGACAGGTTCTGCAAACGGCGTCCAATCACGTCCCACACATGTTCGATTGGTGACAAGTCAGGAGAGTATGGTGGCCAGGAAAGCATCTGTACACCTC
Organism: Uloborus plumipes; assembly: GCA_038373865.1. Lineage (NCBI taxonomy): Eukaryota > Metazoa > Arthropoda > Arachnida > Araneae > Uloboridae > Uloborus > Uloborus plumipes. The sequence continues at coordinate 9,016 of JAXGGA010010191.1, forward strand.
GTGGAGCACATTCGAGCACTGTGAGGCCGGGCGTTATCCTGTTGAAAAATTGCATTTGGCAGACCCTGAAGGTAGGGGATTGCCACCGGCCGCAGTACATTATCTACATATCGTTGGGCGGCATAGTGCCCCGAATACGAACTAGAGGTGATACGGAATTGTATGCAATAGCGCCCCAAACCATTATGCCACGTTGTCGCGCTGTGGGGCGTTCCACAGTTACTGCCGGATTCGATCTTTCTCCACGTCGACGCCACACACGTATGCGATGACTATCGCTGGACAAACAGAAGCGGGATTCATCTGAGAACACTACTTTTTGCCATTCTGCCATCCACGTCGCTCTGGTCCGGCACCATTCCAAACGTTGGAGTCTGTGCTGTGAGGTCAATGGCAGTCTTAGCGGGCGCCGTGATTGCAGGTCACGTGCAACCAGTCGACGGGAAATGGTTCTGGTCGACACAGGAACATCCAGGGTACCTTGCACGTGCTGCAGAATCGACGTACAAGTGACTTGCGGGTCCGCCACACACTGTTAAAAAAATTTCCTGAAAATAACGAAAAAATATACGGCAGCTGAGTTGCCGGAGTGTTTCCGTTTCGTTAATTATATTTCCGTGATTTTATGGAAAAATGACGAACGGAGCGTTCGTCATTTTTCCGTTAGGCATTTTTTCGTTTCGTAATTCTCCGTTCTTCATTTTTTCGGTTCTTATTATCCCCGCTTATACGTTATAGGCTTATACCTATACGCTTTGACTTATATGTATACATGCAAGATGGAAAATTATTTAAATTTTGAAAATTAACAAGCGCTTTTATAGCAGCTTAATATCAATAGCAAATTATCTAAGGAAGTTCAATAAATTAGTCCTTTAAGTGTCGCAAAATGCGTAGATTGTGTAGAACAACAAATGCACAAATTGAAATTTTAAGAAACATTTGAAAATTTGCGAAACAATATAAACATATAAAAAGAACAAACATGGGTAATGTGCTGCCTTATCTTTTTCGTTTGTTCTTTTTATATGTTTATATTGTTTCGTAAATTTTCAAATGTTTCTCTAAAGTTTCTTAAAATTTCAATTTGTTAATTTGTTGTTTTTTTCAATCCACACATTTTGCGCCACTTAAAGGACTAATTTATTAAACTTTCATATATATTTTGCTATTAATATTAAGCTGCTATAAAAGCGCTTGTTTATTTTGCAAAATTTCAATAATTTTCCATCTTGCATATATAAGTATAAGCGTATAGGTATAAGCCTATAACGTAAAAATGTGGGTGATTAAAATATGGGAAAATGAGAAACAGAAAAATAGAGCACAAAGTAGTTCCCAAACAACTAAAACACTTATAATACATCAGCATGTAATATATACTTCAGCTTTTAGTGTTAACAACAGTATTAAACTTATTACTTCTAATATTTGCAAAGAACGTGAATTGATCTTTCATTTAGAGTTACATACATGCATACAAACAAACCGACATGTGAAACCAATAAAAGCGTATTAAAAAAGCTTAGTTTTGAGACTAAGTTTTTTAATCGTTGTGGAAAATTACAAAAATCATTTTACTAACTCTCAGCACTCATAGTTGGTTTATATATGTAACTCTTAAATGTCTATCAGTTCACATCATGAAATAACAAACAATTAAGTCTAGACTCAAATTAAATTAAAAATAATAACAAAAATAAAAACATGATAGAAATTGATGGGGCAAGAGCCATTCTTACCTTTAATGGGCGAAAATCTTCCCTCTCATAGACGACTGCCAAAAAAGACAACAAAAGGGGGTATGGATTTTAAAATATACTCACACACCCTTTTGTTGCCCATTTTGCGTGAATGCATTGCGATGAATTATGGATTGATAAACTAAATCTTCTTTAAAATGTCGTTCAAGGGAAACGGGCGGATGCATCGAAGTGTATCCAACGCGGCATATAGAATCATAACATGATTTCCAGGAGCGTGAAAAGATCATTTTTTCACAAGTCTTCTAACGGCACAAAATAATTGGCGGAACGCTATAATTCCAGCCTAACTTTTCCAATCCTTGCAAACTCAAATTAAAGCAAAATGGCTTCACAACATATAACAACGCCATCGGTTTCGCACTACATTCGAACACTAGCTATATGTTTTGGCAAGCGTCCAAGTTTCCAGGTCTGGCGCCGGGAAAAAATGATCGGTCATTCACTGAATGTTTCTGTTTCTTTAAGGAAAAGATACGTTTTGAAGCGAAAACAGAAATTTTCTGTTAAAATCAGGAAAAAACTTCCTGAAAATTCAGGTTTTTTTTAACAGTGCAGCTTGTCCGTGAATCCGTCGATCCAAGCGGTCTGACGTCACTCTGGCTGCACCTGCACCCCTCAATGTGGCTACATTTCCTCTTTCCAACCATCTCCGACACAGCCGATGCACAGTGCTTGCATCCATGTGGGTATCAGCTGCAATTTGACGTATGGACCAACCTCCCCTTCTCAGTCCGATCACCATACCCCTTGTAAAGTCGTCTATAGTGTCTTCGTTGAGGACGGCGTGGCATTTCCTCCTATCACACGTATCCTTCGAGACAAAAACCAAATTTCTCCGATAATTAGTCTGGAAGAAAAACCAACATGAACATGGCCCACTTTTCAACTTCATTCTTTTATATCTTACTTCACGTGCGTCGGAGAGCTGCGCATTTCATATCATTTGCATAACTCAGTGACGTGCGTCTACGGTAAAATTTGCATGAATTTCTGACCACTCCTTCTTGGTGTTGCATTTTCAATGTCGAGCAGTGTATATTACTTAAGAAAGATTAACTGCTCTCATTCGTGATTGTCTAGCGACACGAAATAGTTTGGTAGTAACGGGTTGTAAGTCCATAGATGTTTTCTTGATTTCGAAACAGTTCTACAACAGGGCTATTCCACGAAAAAGCGCCATCTTGTTGTGCTCGTGCATTTCATTAAAAAGTAGCGATTTTAAAGGGTAATGACCGGAATTTTGTTGGTTAAGAAATTACAAACCGGTGTGGGATTTCTCAGGCAAAAAACTTTGTTCGTTACCTGTTTAAAACGACTACTTTTTAATGAAATATATCGCACCCTTGCTACAAAAGTGCCACAACTCAAAAAACTACGTTTTCCAGGAATTGCAAAAAACTGTTTCCGGACTGACTAGGCATATTTTAGTATTTTTGAATTTGTCAATATGAAGGCCGATACATCTCAAACTATGATCGTTAGTTACGCACGTGACTCTACGACGGCTGGACGACAACTCAAGATGTGGCATTTCAGTGGAAGGGATCCTATGCATCTTGATAACAACAAAACGCCATAACTGCCCTTTGGCGGCTGATTTTTCAGTGTAACGTCTGGTTCTTTTGAAGATTGGTAGAGACGTGTAAACTACGTCGAATTACGGTCAAAATTCAAAAATTACAATTCTTGAGTTATGGCACTTTTGTAGCAAGGGTACGATATGAGCGTCACGTGCGGGACAAAATGGCTGCGTTTTCCTGAAATTGCCCAATATTTTATAGCAACGGATGGACCCCTTATGGTGGATTGTCAACTTCGGAGGAGTTCTACAATAACTCCTAGTAACTGACTGATAAGTCAGCAGGGACAGACTGTTGATTTCAGAATAGCTCTGTCGTCGCAGAGACCCTTCCAACAACTGGTTTATAACCACGAGCAGTAGCGTAGCTACGGGGTCCAGAGCTCGTGGCGAACTTGAAAAATTGCGCCCCTCTCCCGTAGGAGTCGCTCTGATGGGAGGTCATTGTGACCTCCCAAAATTTCCTTTCTCCAAAAATTTTGATTTATTTATTCGAAAAATTTTCAGACAATATTGCAACCTTGTTTTTTTTTCTTTCTTTCAGCATTCTGAACGATGCTCAGTATTTCATCTCATTTTATGTGTGCATGATATACACTGCTCGACATTGAAAATGCAACACCAAGAAGGAGTGGTCAGAAATTCATGCAAATTTTACCGTAGACGCACGTCACTGAGTTATGCAAATGATATGAAATGCTCAGCTTTCCGACGCACGTGACGTAAGATATAAGAGAATGAAGTTGAAAAGTGGTCTATGTTCATGTTGGTTTTTCTTCCAGACTAATTATCGGAGAAATTTGGTTTTTGTCTCGAAGGATACGTGTGATAGGAGGAAATGCCACGCCGTCCTCAACGAAGACACTTCCAGCATATAGACGACTTTACAAGGGGTATGGTGATCGGACTGAAAAGGAGAGGTTGGTCCATACGTCAAATTGCAGCTGATACCCACATGGATGCAAGCAATGTGCATCGGCTGTGTCGGAGATGGTTGGAAAGAGGAAATGTAGCCACATTGAGGGGTGCAGGTACAGCCAGAGTGACGTCAGACCGCTTGGATCGACGGATTCACCGACAAGCTGTGGCGGACCCGCAAGTCACTTGTATGTCGATTCTGCAGCACGTGCAAGGTACCCTGGATGTTCCTGTGTCGACCAGAACCATTTCCCGTCGACTGGTTGCACGTGGCCTGCAATCACGGCGCCCGCTAAGAAGACTGCCATTGACCTCACAGCGCAGACTCCAACGTTTGGAATGGTGCCGGACCAGAGCGACGTGGATGGTAGAATGGCAAACCGTAGTGTTCTCAGATGAATCCCCCTTCTGTTTGTCCAGCGATAGTCATCGCATACGTGTGAGGCGTCGACGTGGAGAAAGATCGAATCCGGCAGTAACTGTGGAACGCCCCACAGCGCGACAACGTGGCATAATGGTTTGGGGCGCTATTGCATACAATTCCGTATCGCCTCTAGTTCGTATTCGGGGCACTATAACGGCCCAACGATATGTAGATAATGTACTGCGGCCGGTGGCAATCCCCTACTTTCATGGTCTGCCAAATGCAATTTTTCAACAGGATAACGCCCGGCCTCACAGTGCTCGAATCAGCCAACATGCTCTACGAGGTGTACAGATGCTTTCCTGGCCACTATACTCTCCTGACTTGTCACCAATCGAACATGTGTGGGACGTGATTGGACGCTGTTTGCAGAACCTGTCACTGCCTCGTTCAGAGGACGAACTGTGGCAAATGGTTGAAAGGGAATAGAGTGCCATCCCTCAGGACACCATCCGCAGGCTTATTGACTCCATGCCTAGACGTGTTTCTTCGTGCATCGCTGACCGCGGTGGTCCTACTTCTTACTGAGCCGACGCTTAATTTTGCTTATTTATTTTGAAATAAATATCACTTATTGTTCCATGCTGTCTCTGTCTTCTTACCAAATTTCATCAATTTCTGACCACTCCTTCTTGGTGTTGCATTTTCAATGTCGAGCAGTGTATGTTTGCTCTTGTTCGTACTTTTGGGTAAAATTCAAGTTTTATTTTTCACAAGTTTTTGTTCAATTTGAGAATTTTTATCTTTCCGACAATTTTAGTTCGGGGCGTTCCTATCTTTCCCCATTATTTCACATACATTCAAAAAACAAATAACTCTTCCCATTCGTTATTGAATACAGTATTTTTTTTTTCCACAACAGCTTTAATTTTAAATAGAATTTGTTTCAAAACACTTGAAGAATGTATACAATAAACATAATTTGTGCATTTTAAATAAAAATCAAAGCATTGATGCTATTGTAATTAGGAAAAGCATAATTAATCTGAAATTGACTTAATAAATACGACTTCTTGCATTTAATAAACACTTTTCACTCCAAGTTTTAAAATGTTCCAGAGACCCACTGAAATTTAACACTAATATTATCTATGAGGGGAGTTAGGAGAGGCAATTGTTCCAAACCTGGCTTTAAGAAAATACTAGATGTGTTTTCTTGATATTTATTTTTTTAATTTTAAATACAGTGTATACAAACATGGGCCAACAATAGGGAAGGGCACAACGACGGTGCTCGAATTGAGATTGATTAAAAAAAAAAAAAAAAAAACTGATTAGCGCGTATATTTGTGTACCGTTTTAAAAAAAGTATCTCTCTCCCCCCTGAAGTAGCGAAGAGAGTACGCATCTTCCCTTGGCGTTTCCTAGTTCAGTAATACAAGAGAAACAATAGCTATTTTTATTTATTTTCATAATAGAAAGAGCTCAAAACATATTGCACTGGTGTAATTACAAATCAAGCTCAATCCCTCCCAATTATACTAAAACTGTAATGAGTATAAAGAACAACGTGTGCTAGTTTAGAAGTGAGAGCACTTCATTAAAGTACTTATAAAATTGGAAAATTTCCAAAATACGAAATCGAAACTTACTAAAACAAAAGATTTATTTATCAATTTATTTTTTTAACGTAGTATCTAACCTTCTATTCTGAGTCATCGAAGCACAGTGTTTGAAAACGTTACTCGTTCAAAATCGGTCATACTTGTTTTACTCATTTTTGGAATCTACAATTAATGTAGGCTCTTGGTACAAATTTCTAAATTCGCGAAATTTGCAACAGTCGTTTTTTTAGAAACTCCCCCCTCCCGATTTTGAGAAATACATATTATTCTCTCGCTAGTGTTCGCCACAGAAAAATTGTGACCAACAAAGGAATTATTTTCTGCATCAATAAAATCGCATTCCAAAAATCTGTATCCGAAATGTGTTCAACAAAAGCTTGTGGATTTTTAAAATCGTAGAACGTTATTTCCGAAGATAGTATGTAATTGATAAGTTGAAGGGATATAGTGAAAACAAAAAATGGCTGGAAAGAAGCGGAGAGAAAAGGTTTGTTTCTATCTCTTTGAAGTGGATAAGACCGGCCGATTTCAGATCAGCCTATTATACAGACTACAGACCCCATATAACTAAATTCTATCCTGCCAGCTAGATTTAAGCTAACATCAGTGTATCCAGCCGAAATCTACCAAAGCAAAGTTGCACATTTTACACGGTTTGTGTTGTAGCTTGGGGGCGCAGTTTGCGCTGCTCAGGGTGTCTATCAAATTTTCATGTTTTAGTCTGTTTGGTCTTGACCAAAAAAAAAAAAAAATAATAATCGGTCAAAATGCCGCCCCCCTGGCTTTTGCGCCCGTGGCAAGGGCCACTCCTGCCAACCCCTAGCTACGCCACTGACCACGAGATCACTTTTTCATGTACGAAAGTAAGTTATCAGCTTCTACATCGGCAGAGCAGTTCGGCAGAGCAGTTCTACAGTCACATAGACTCAATTCAAGTCAATTCAATTCAATTTTATTTTAATCAAGGCGATACAAACCATAAACAAAAAATAGACGTAGCATAAGACGAATACAACAATATATAGAGCACAAATACAGAAAAAAAAAAAAACGTCGAGTATATACATCGTAAACAAAAGCCCTGATTAAGTAAATGGGAGTAAAGGTTGTAAAAAAAAAAAACCGCCTGAAACTCACGGTGTCTACTTCGAAGTCAGTGTCTACTTCAAAGTTTCTCGTCGTTTAGAGTTCACTGCAGACTCATATCAGCAGAAATTTTTCTTTCGCTTCTCTTTAAAGACGGAACAGAAAAAAAATGAGATGTCATAATTGAATTACTTGGGAGATGAAGGGGTTATGTAACAAAACGTTAGTTTAGAGTAATTTAGGTTCAAAGTTTTATTGTTGCAGCTTTTCCGTTTTCTAGTTTTTTGTCGTTAAGCGAGCGCATAAAGTTTGTCTAATAACATCTATTTTTTAGTGTACGAAGTTTTTTTGCTTGCCTGTATCCATTGCTCACCTATGTCCAGATTGTATTTTCAAAAAATGTAACATAGTCCCTATCCACCGAAGCCTTACATTATTATTGTGTTTTACGATTTCAATCCCAGCTAAGATGGAATCATCCCTACCACAATGTCCTGCAAACTGCAAAAAATAAACATGTTTCTACTGCATAATACTGGCAGCCGAGGTTCCAGTTTAAAATTGCAGAATGCACAATAATAAACTGTAAATTTCCACTAATTTCACATTAGCTACCAGTTTTTTTTTGGCTCTCTTTGCTTTATAAAAGGATTTTTGCCTCCAACTGGATTACTTTCGTATTCCATGCTGAGAACATTATAAGCTCGAAACAGCTGTCCATGGATCGAAATAGCCGAGTTGGCGGTGTATTGCATGTTTCTGCCTTAGCCCTTGCTTAGGGGCAGCGACTCACTGCTTTAAACCTTGAGCTCTGCCTAAAAAATTTACGAGTTGTACCGTATCAAGTGCGGTCGCTCGCTGGTATTCTAATTTCACATTAGCTACCAGTTTTTTTGGCTCTCTTTGCTTTATAAGAGGAATTTTTGCCTCCAACTCGACTACTTTCGTATTCCATGCTGATGAGAGCATAATAAGCTCGAAACAGCTGTCCATGGATCGAAATAGCCGTGTTGGTGGTGTATTGCATGTTTCTGCCTTAGCCCATGCTTATAGGCGGTTACTCACTGCTTTAAACTGTAAAATTGCTAGTTTTAGTTTATTACTGTGCATTTTACCGTTTTAAACTAGAACCTCTGCTGCCAGTATTATACTGATAAACAGCTTATTTTTTGCAGTGCAGAACCTTTATCATTCAATGAAATTTTCTCCAGAAAAAGTATACCCATTAAAACCTCCTAGAAACCATTTACCATCCCATCCTTTGCATCGTGCCTCTGGGCCCTGGTGGTTCTGTGAGCTTTAAAGGTGACAGGAAGGGAAAAATAGCTTTGTCTCCGTTTGCTTCTAGTCAATTTAGGTTTCCAAGGTTCTATCATGGTTGTAAGACTTTCTTGAGATGTACCAAGTGCAATGTAAGCAAGGCCACTTTGTTACATGCGGAAATTCTGGTTGTACTTGACTTGGTGTTGGAGAGATTAAAAGGGTACTCACTATACCCTCACTCAAAGGGGACTCATGGACCTGATCTGATTTCAGATCAGTGAAGATTAGCAACAGGATTTCAATTTTTTTTTGGTAGATTTTTTTCTTTCAAGAAACGTATAGTTTGTTTCGATAAATCCTATTTATATTTTGTTTGTATGTCGATTTTGATTATTTTCTGAAATATCTTTGAAATTTTAAGTTTTATTTGTTCACTTAACGTGTTGTAACTTCGTAACTCTTCACCACGATTGTAATAACCTTTTTATGAAGACGACCATAACTTAAATAACTTCCATGCATAAGCACAAGCAATCATATAGAGCTTGACTCAAAACAAGAAGAAACATAATTTAAAAATTTGACGTACATTAAAATAAACAGAAGTCCCTTGAAGTAGGATTTTTTTAATCAAAAACGTTTACACTTTCTTTGCTCTGATAAAAATCTTGGCTCTCACATTTTCGTTGAACGTCTTCAAACCAACACCCAATTTAATCGCTTGCCTGAAGCGAACCAAAGTAACTAAAAATCGTAGAACTATTTCAAAAACCATCAGTCTAAACACGCAAAAAAGACATTGTATGCAGAAGTGTAAATCACTCGAGTTTTTCTTTTTTTTTTAATTATCATCATTAACATATATTTGTTCTTTGCAGGCAAATTAGAGTATGCTACGAATATATCTCATCGTGAAGTGTTAACCATATAATAACCCCAAAATGCATCGTCAATGAGGCAATGATCACGATGTCTTTATATAGAGTAGTCCTTTATTACCCCAGGCAGGGGAGGATTCGGGGTCATTTGTTACCCATCAGGGAATGAGTGCTGAATTATGGATTCCAACGCCTGACGAAAACACCCTGCCCAACTGACACACCTCTGATAACAACCTGGGGGAATTTTCGAACATCAGAAGGACGGCAATAAAGACCTCTTTCTATTAGTGAATGCATTTCCTGTGACTATATCCGAAAATAGAGCTGTACTCGGCATTTTTTCAAAAGAGACATGGAATAATTTCAATTCTGACTATCTTAGAGTAGATATTTCAGTGTTTGAGATCTTTAAGTTTGAACATATTTGAAGGGTCAGGGGGAAAAGGTGAAAGTGACCAAAAAGTGATTTCGAGAAAAATGAAAAATAAAGTTTGATTTCTATTAACTCCTTTTGTAGTTAATAGAGTCTTCGTGCACATTTCGGTCGATTCTCATCTTTTTCCCCCTTGTTGTTCTACCAGATGACATTACTCCTTCATAGCCCCTATAAGATAGTACTAATATCTCAAAATCAACGAAAAAGTGACTTTCATCTTTTTCCTCCCTGGCCCTTCATTTGTACCCAAAGGTAATGTATTGTAACCAGCCAGTGGCGCATGCAGGTGTACCGTTTTGGCCACTCTGTTTGTTGATTGATTGAGACAGAGGATGCAAGTTACATGCTAGCATCTTTATTTTTACACCTACATACAGCTATGTTACACAAATTATACATTAAGATATTTAGAACTCTGCGCGACAACCATCCTTCCGTGTTGTTCGCTCTCCAAATCGATTCTCTCCGCTGATCCCCCAAGTCTGAGAAAATTAGGGGGCCTTTCCGTCAGCTGGGTTTATCAGACAACGTGTGTTTATCTCAACTCCGAGAATGATGAAAGTTATTGTCGCTCTCTTGTCAAAGCGTTTACCTTCTACTAGAATTTATGTTCAGCATAGTGTCATGTATGTCGCTTCACACCAAAATTCGAAGAAGAATTGTTCCAGGATGCTGCGTAGTTAATCAAATTGACTGGAAAAATAATTTGGATCTTTTCATGTGATTATTCGGTATCCAGCATTTCCTCTCAACATTTTTAAGAAGACTTCGTTAATCGCAATGGATAAATTCAAAATAGGCAACAAAAGGGCGTGTTAGTGCATTTTAAAATCTACTCGCTCTATTGTTGCCTTTTTTGAGCAACAAAAAAAAGAAAATTTTTATTTAAGAGGTAAGAATTTTTATTTTTGTTACTGCTATTTTTATTTTAATCTGTGTCCAGACTTAACAGTTAGTTATTTCATGATGTAAACCAATTGTGCATTTTAGTAGTTGCATGTATGAACTTACTGGTGCTGAGGGTTAGTAAAATTTAGTGAAATGATTTTTGTAATTTTATATCAAGATTTAAAAGCTTAGTTTCAAAACTTAGCTTTTTTACTTTATGACTTTACTTCGTTAATGTGACGAAATTAATGTTGTCAAAACTACGAAAATGATTGTCAATTTGACAATACTAGGATAAAGAAATATTTCGCTACATTTGACGAAATTCATCCCCAAAAAATTACGAAATGTTCGCTCGGGGTATATTCTTGGAAGTGATTTCATCAAAAACAAAGAAAGTTCGTTAATTTTGAGAGTGCATTTCTGAAAGTGTTGATCACTATGAACACCATAACGTAAATATATATGAAAATAGAGGAAATCAGTAACAATACAGGAATTTTTTTTTAAGGAACCACGAATGTTTCAAATTCAGAAAGGAAAAAAAGAACTTTCGGAAGAACTTAATTTTTATTCAAACATAAGAGAAAATATTTTTAAAAGAATGCACCTTGTTAATACTTTTTAATTTTTTGAAGTTATGCGCTCAGAAATACTATGCATTGATCATTCCATCTTCAAAATATTTGAGTATTTTATGCGAGATTGATGTAATCTTTTTAAAAAAATCATGTTATTTTAATGAACTAAAATTTTTAATGAAAAAAAAAAAAGCCAATTCTTGTATTGCTTTAGTATTTTTTTTAAAGGCAAGATGTTTAAAAGTTTGAAGTATATGAGCGGATATTTTCAAACTTTTTCTAAAAAACAAAATTCGTAAGAGTTTTAAGTTTACATTTTTGCTCATCATTTTGTCTTATATATATATAATTTTCCGGTGAGCTAGTTTAAGCTCCTTTTTTAATTGCTCTATTTTTCTGTTTCTCATTTTCCCATATTTTAATCACCCACATTTTTACATTATAGGCTTATACCTATACGCTTATACTTATATATGCAAGATGGAAAATTATTGAAATTTTGCAAAATAAACAAGCGCTTTTATAGCAGCTTAATATTAATAGCAAATAATATATGAAAGTTTAATAAATTAGTCCTTTAAGTGGCGCAAAATGTGTAGATTAGAAAAAACAACAAATGAACAAATTGAAATTTTAAGAAACTTTGAGAAACATTTGAAAATTTACGAAACAATATAAACATATACAGGAATTCTCGCTGGGCGCAACAAATGTCAACCATTTGCCATATTACAGTGGTACACAATAAGCACATGGCTGGATTTCGCGGAAAATGAATACTTGTTGACTATTTGCTCGCATTTTTGAGAGTTCCCCGCCTTTTGGTGTTAATAGACGCAAAACAGCGTGTTTTCGTCTGAAGGTTTCCCTGCGTGAGGTCCAAGCATTGGTGGCCCAAAGGAATTTCTATATCGCACCAGGCGATGATAACACAAAACAGACATGTGAAAATAGCGCACCACAGGTTTATTTCTCAGGAGGGGCTGACAGTTTTGCGAGGAACTCCGATAAATGTTTCTAAATTGATGTCTTAAAAACTAAATTTTAGAGGTGCGAAGGAAAGGATGTGGGACTATGTTTGGGGACTTAAGAGGGGCGCAGGGGCTATCCTCGGAAATTTTTTGATGCACAGGCTCTAAAACTGCAATTTAAATGTATTGATTCTAGGGGATCAATGCATTTAAATTGCAGTTTCCTAATTGCAGTTGATCCTAGGGGAAGAGGGGGGATTCAGGCGCTCTCCTGTCTTTTAAAATTGAAGTCCCAAAAATTCATTTTAATCTTTCTTTGGACAAGTTAGGGAAGAAAGAAAAAGCAAATGGCAGTCCTTCGGATTTGAAGTCGTAGAATTTTCCTTTTAAAAGTTATCTATAGGGAAATTAGGAACAGAGTTTGGTGTTTGAGAGAGGAGGGGGCGTTAGGCTTTCCTTTTAAAATCCAGTGAAAGCAATTTTAGACACTCTTTGGTTTTATCAAAGGGTGTCGTTTCATGCTCATGGAAGAGGCTTAAGCCCCTTAGCTCCTCCCCCTCGCTACTGTGGGTGCATCCCTCTAATCAGCAAAAGTGTAAGATAATTGTAACACACAGGTAAAGTGTCGAACACTGTTAAAACTACAAGTTGCATAAGGCACCTTAAGAGTGAAACGTTGTAGCACCAGCGACACCCCCTGAGGGGTGTCACTTGACTCCCAATGACACTCTTGAAGGTGTCATGGGGTACCCTAAGCCATAAGGCACCCATAGGGTGCCACATTGAGCCAAAGGGTGCCATAGGAAGTCAAGTGGCCCTTCTCAGGAGGTGCCTTGCTACAACGTTTCACTCTCAAAGGTGCCTCATGCAAACTGTAGTTTTAACAGTGTAATTGGCGAGTATTTTACTGTTTTGTTATCATTTGGGCAATGACGTTTACTTAAAGCAAAGTAGCATAGATTTAAAATTATGTGCTTACATTAAAGATCTCCCTCCAGGGCCGGATTAAAGATTTGGAAGCTCATAGGCATTTGAAATGGGGGGGGGGGGGGGGCTTCACCATAATTATTTGTTAAATGAAATTTCAAATAACTGATATATATTGTGAAAATATATTTTAATCATTTAAAATTGTTATTATGGACTAAACGAACAATCATAATGATTGATTATATTACAGGTATAAATAGTGTTAATGATGAGCAAGGTATAATGTGCATTAGGGAGTAAAGCTCTTGCACTTTCGAAATTTAATATTTTAGGCGAAATTCATGCTATTCAAGGGATAAAATAAGTTGTGGGTACTTTTGGGCTCTGACACCTCTTTTGGTAGAAATTATGCCCTGGTGATGAGAAAGAAGTTGGATGAAAGTATGAACGTTTCAGGCCCGTCATTTAGGGGGGGGGGGCAGCCCCCCGGCTTTGAGGAATCAATGTATTTACATATAAGTGGGCATGGTTTTTGATGTTTTCTGATGAAATTGCATTGTGTTTGGACCCTTTGCCCCCCCCCCCCCGGAAAAACTTGAAATGACGTCCCTGGAACGTTTACTTAAGTTCTATTCGCATATTGCATCAAATACAGTGAACTCTCACTTATACACCGCCTCATTTATGCGCCTTTTTCACTAATACGACAATTTTGAATGGACCCAGCACATTCCATAGCAAAATAATGATAGCATCATTCGTTTATGCGTCGCTCTACAGATAAATATTTCACTTATGTGCCGAATTTTCAGTAAAATGTAAAAGAAATTATATATTTTCGTTAAAAAAATAAGCATTTTTCTTCACTTTCCTTTTTAATCTTTCGCCTTTATTGCTTACGGAAGGTATTTTTTCCGCATGAACTAGAGTTCGGAGAGGGACAATTATCAGTTATGGATCGTTTTAAAGGGAACAATTTGTAATTAGGTATGCTACAATTTTTGGTTTCTCTTTGTCACTGTAGTTACTGCAATGTTCTTAACGTTTAGCTCAGTGCCGTCTAAAGTTAAAGGATATCTTCAGGATTTTTCGGGGCCCCTTTAAACTCCCTGGGCCCATAGGCAACTGCATGCGTTGCCGATTTAGTAATCCGGCTTTGTCTCCCTCGCTATGTTCCTGAACTCAATACCTCCATAACGTTGCTCTGTCGCTGGTCCTCCGATTTAAGAGATCTGTCAACAAGGTGACATTTTAATAGCAGCGAAACACACAACGGAAACTGCTCATAATTACGACATTTTCGGTTTTTCAGATCAGCGGACACACAGTAGTTTCCTTCGCCCATCAATCGGTCATAAATATTTCACCTCATCACGAGCGGCCGAGCATCCCTCTGAAATATTAACGGCAAATAATTTATTATTTAAAAGGACTGCTACCGACGTAACCTCCCTCCATCCATCAATTGGGCTGAGCCACTTTCATGCCTTGTTGGGGAATCGACGGTTTATTAAACCGATCCCCCCAGAGGAATGATGGCGACGGATAAGATCACGGAAATGCTCGAAATTAATTGGAGCAGAGGCCAAAATTTGATATTGGCGCTTGGCGGTGTTTTTTGGCTAAGTTTTAAATATACTTTCAAAAGTTTGTACCTAATAATAACAAGTTTAAAAAACTATAACTCGACTACAAAAAAAAAAAAAAAAAAAGGCACTGAAAGATAAGAAACAAGGTAGGTGCTATTTAATATCATCGTCTTATTAAATAAAACAAGACGTTTGATACATTAGGTGGCCAAAAGTATCCGGACACTTTCAAAAATTCACATTTTTACATATAGCTCGAGAAATAAGTGATCAATTGTTCCTTAACTTTAGTCATACAAAATATAGGCTTCACCGAACATTTTCAAGTTGAAATTAAATTACCCTTGCATTTTGGGGGATGACAAGAAAGGGGGTTGAAGAAAAACGCGCTTTTTGTGACCATAACTCTTCGAAAATAGCTCGGAATAAGCTATAAATTTCAGTAATTAATTAACATACTATGTATAATTACTGTACAAATTTTTATGAACGTACCACTCTTACTTCCGAAGATATGAAACCTTTTTTTAAAAACGGCAATTTTATTTGAATGGTTTTTGCTCAGAACACGCAGAGTTTTTGATCAAACCTTATCAAAACTTCAGGAAAGATAACAAAATACAACAGAAAGAACATACTAAAACGGTAAATAAAAATATTAAAAATACGATGAGATATCAACGTTAAAAAGAAATAATTTTTCACGGCGCATGCGCGAACGACAGAAATTTATAACTACAAAAATATTATAGCTTGGTTTATACTGCATCTTATAAAAAAAGTTCCAGTTGAATATCGTAAAAATTGAAAAAGATATCAGCGATCTAGTGAGCTGTAATTCACTCATTCGCAGACAATACATAAATGGCGAGGGGTTGTCCACAAAGCGCTATTTTTAAATTAAAGGTTATTTCGTCATCGTTCAAAACCAACATTTCAGGGGTGTCCGGATAACTTTTGGCCACCTACATAAAAGGTCTTTTTGGCCGAAAAGGCGAAATGTGACTTCTATGCAGAATATAAATTTTTCAAACTCCATACAATTTAACATTGAAAAAAATGCTCGATTGTCACCACACTATTTGTGGACAACCCCTCGCCATTTATGTATTGTCTGCGAATGAATGAATTACAGCTCACTAGATCGCTGATATCTTTTTCAATTTTTACAATATTCAACTGAAACTTTTTTTATAAGATGCAGTATAAACCAAGCTACAATATTTTTGTAGTTGTAAATTTCTGTCGTTCGCGCATGCGCCGTGAAAAATTATTTCCTTTTAACGTTCATACACTGCTCGACATTGAAAATGCAACATCATGAAGGAGTGGTCAGAAATTGATGAAATTTGGTAAGAAGACAGAAACAGCATGGAACAATAAGTGATATTTATTTCAAAATAAATAAGCAAAATTTAGAGCGAGGACGGCGTCGGCTCAGTAAGAAGTAGGACCGTCGCGGACAGCGATGCACGAAGAAACACGTCTATAGGCATGGAGTCAATAAGCCTGCGGATGGTGTCCTGAGGGATGGCACTCCATTCCCTTTCAACCATTTTCCACAGTTCGTCCTCTGAACGAGGCAGTGACAGGTTCTGCAAACGGCGTCCAATCACGTCCCACACATGTTCGATTGGTGACAAGTCAGGAGAGTATGGTGGCCAGGAAAGCATCTGTACACCTCGGTAGAGCATGTTGGCTGATTTGAGCACTGTGAGGCCGGCGTTATCCTGTTGAAAAATTGCATTTGGCAGACCCTGAAGGTAGGGGATTGCCACCGGCCGCAGTACATTATCTACATATCGTTGGGCCGTTCATAGTGCCCCGAATACGAAACTAGAGGTGATACGGAATTGTATGCAATAGCGCCCCAAACCATTATGCCACGTTGTCGCGCTGTGGGGCGTTCCACAGTTACTGCCGGATTCGATCTTTCTCCACTTCGACGCCACACACGTATGCGATGACTATCGCTGGACAAACAGAAGCGGGATTCATCTTGAGAACACTACGGTTTGCCATTCTGCCATCCACGTCGCTCTGGTCCGGCACCATTCCAAACGTTGGAGTCTGTGCTGTGAGGTCAATGGCAGTCTTTCTTAGCGGGCGCCGTGATTGCAGGCCACGTGCAACCAGTCGACGGGAAAATGGTTCTGGTCGACACAGGAACATCCAGGGTACCTTGCACGTGCTGCAGAATCGACGTACAAGTGACTTAGGGTCCGCCACAGCTTGTCGGTGAATCCGTCGATCCAAGCGGTCTGACGTCACTCTGGCTTGCACCTGCACCCCTCAATGTGGCTACATTTCCTCTTTCCAACCATCTCCGACACAGCCGATGCACAGTGCTTGCATCCATGTGGGTATCAGCTGCAATTTGACGTATGGACCAACCTACCCCTTCTCAGTCCGACCACCATACCCCTTGTTAAAGTCGTCTATATGCTGGGAGTGTCTTCGTTTGAGGACGGCCGTGGCACTTCCTCCTATCACACAGTTATCCTTCGAGACAAAAACCAAATTTCTCCGATAATTAGTCTGGCAGAAAAACCAACATGAACATAGCCCACTTTTCAACTTCATTCTCTTATTAGTCCGTGGTTCAGCTCCAGAATTGTTGCTAGAAATCAAGTTTCGCAATAAAAATTCTGGCACGAAAGAAAATACCACTTTTTCGTAAAATTATGCTTAGTAATTACGAGAAAAAAAGTTCTGGAACTAACTGCTGCAGTTAAGTTCGAAAATTGAAATTAAATGAGGAACTGTATCATCTTTGCGAAGGAACATGCTTCTTTTATCGTTGCATCGTCCAGCAACTCGGAACCAATCATAGACAAGGAAAATGTAAACATGAGCTCCGCTTTAATCTCGTCTACTCGATTTTCCACGTAAAAGCAATGGTGTTGCTGCGGTAAATACGGGTTTGATGAGTTGTAAAATTCATTATGGACGGTAATTTAGAGGATGAATTTCATACAATAACGGACGAAACATGGTCGACAATTTTATTTTACGCTGAATACTAGAATAAATTGAACTGCAGCTCCGAAAAATGTATTACGGAACGGTTTCAGTTTTTTCTGTAGGTTGGCTACCTTTCGGCTTGGCGACATTTCTTTCGACGCCGAGCCGTGCTCACGCGTGGTTTTCTTGAACGGCTGTAAAACTTCAGCTGGTAGTCTGAGAGCAACTGGTTCTCCGTGAGAATTTTGTAATATAATTATGGGAGTTAGTTTTTATGAAAGGTATTGCCACCTGGAGTATGAAATCGGATGTAACCACCCCCCAAAATAGTGCAGGGGGGCGGCTTAAGTTACAAAAAATTGATTCACTAAAATACCCATATCTTCATTATGTCTTGATTTGAAATCGGTCCTCAAGGCTTAAAATGATTAAATACAATGGATAACAACATTTTGAAGCATAAACGACTCTATTCAAATTGTTGACACGTGTTTCGAAGCTATTAAGAAGTCTTTTCTCAATGTAAAAGAGGAGAGTTCATGAATGAAAAGTCATCCGACTCTGGATGTTTTTTTCATTGAATAAGGGCTACATGTAATCAAGCCTGTCATTTGGACAATCATGTGGGTCCTACCCCCCCCCCCCTAAGTTTCGAAACAAAATGTGAATGCACATTTTCTGAACGTAATTATCCTTTTACCTATATTATGTATTTAATTTGTACTTTTTGCCCAAGCCTATAATTTAGGGGAGGGGAGGAAAATAAAAATCAATATATTTTGGTATATTTAGCCCTCGCAAGAATTAATTATAAAAATTTTTTCCAGTCTGTAAAGACTCCTTCATTCTTTACGCCACTAGTTACAACCAGGCCTGTCATTTCAATTTTTTTCCACCGAAGGGGGGGGGGGGATGGACAGGCCCTTTTTTCCAAATTTTTATCAGGAGCTGCAGGAGTGTGTACAGAAATTTTGGTCTGGCCAAAAATGGCTGCCCTCCCCCACCTTAATTTTTACCCCCTGCACATACTTCCCTCCTTATTTAACGATTTTCAATTTTAGGCTTGCTTTATTAACATCAGGGTGTATATTCCCAACCGATTTTTTTTACAAAATGACAGAAAAATTTAAAGCTCGAAAATAAAAAGCTTTTTTCTAGACTAACAGGTGTATTCACCTCCTTTGTGCACGCCCCTATTCAAAAAAGTATAGAGAAGGGGATAAAATGTTGTATACTCAAAGTAAATTTGATAGGAAAACAACAAAGAACACACTTATACGTAAAAATGTTTTTTACATATAAGTGGGAGCGACAAAAGACAACAAAATTTTTCAAAGAAATGGGGTGGACGGGGGGCAGTTTAACCCCCCTCTAAACGATGGGTCAAGGCAAAGGGGCAAATTCAATACATATTGTGAAAAAGGTAAATACACACAAATTTGCATTCACATTTTGTTTCAAAACTTGGGAGGGGGGACCTCCCCCCCCCCCGATTGGCCAAATGACCGAATTAATTAAAAGGAGCCCCTATTCAATGAAAAAAACATCCTTAGCCGGCAGACTTTACGTTCATGAACTCTCATCTTTTACATTGAAAAAGAGCTCTTAATAGCTTAGAAACACGTGTCAACAATTTGAATTGAGACTTTTATGCCTCAAATTTTTATAAGGTGGTATTAAGCATTTTAAGGTTTCAAAACCGGTTATAAATCAAGAAATAATGAAGATATGGGAATTTTAGCGAATCCATTTGTTGTAACTTTAGTAGCCCCCTGCACTATTTTTGGGGGTGACAACATCCAAATTCGTGCTCCTGGTGCAAATACCTTTCAGAAAAACTAACTCTAATAGTTGCATCACAAAAACCGCGCGGAAATAAAAATTTGACCAGTTGCTCCTTCATTAGGAACAAAGTTTCGCAGAAAACTTTTTTCTATAGCTTCAATAAACCCAGGGTTGGTGCAATTTTTCTTTCTTTTTTTTTTTTTTTTTTGGATAACTCGTCTTGTATATCAGAAATATGGATCATTGATTTTCTATTCAGTTTGTAAGGCAGAAAATGTGAAAAACTGTGTTTATAAAGTACAACTAAATACTACCTTATTAAAAAAAGATGCTGAAAACAAAATTATTATTACAGTTTGAAAAACAACAATTTCTCAATAAATGTATGCTTAGTTTTATTCCTGTAAGGTTTTATGATAAGATTCTATAGAAAAGGTTTTTATTAACACTGAATATTAAAAACGGAAATATTAAAAGAAGTAAATTTCTGTTCATTGTAAATCTTCTACAGGATAAATACATTTGTTACGGTTTCTCGATGAACACAAAATAGGATGTTGAGTCCTTGAGGGAAAAATCAAGTCAATTCCTCTGCTCTATGGCAGCTGCTTGCTCTCAAGTATTAGTTATCATTTCGGAAATTTATTCGAAGCAGGTTCTTTGATATTTGGGAAAAGTTTTGGCTTGAATTGTAATGTGCTTAGCCCCCGTTTATACTCAGTTCTACTCGGGGGTCTTTTTGCAGTAAATCGTTTGAAAAGTAAGTGAATACTAACCTGTGTGAACGAAATTAAATATGAAAATAATAAAACTTGTAGCACATACTCATTTTTCAAGACATTTAGAAGAATGAAAGAGGATCGTGTTTCCAGAAAATATCTTGAGTTGATTCAAATCGGTTTTAAATGCCGTGATTACTGTGATGTTCTGTGACGGAGTTGATACTTCTGCTTTCTGCGATGTAAGTTCCGCAGCACAGTTCAACACATTTTTGAGAATATTTAGAAAATAATGTGATAAGAATGAATCTTGATCCAATGATGTATGTTGAAAAACACGATAGCATTTTAAAAACCAAACGAAAAAACACAAACGACGCAGTGCACATGACTCAGACATAACGGTGTAAATATTTGTTGCCAAACGTTAGAAAACGACGCTGTGATGCCAAATTATTATTAAATTTGACATTCTATTAGAACAAAAATTCGTTTTAGTAACAAAGTTCGAAGAATAAAACAAATATTTCTGCATATGACAAACCAAAACAGTTAATAAACAACGCTTTGCTCTTGCACTTAGAGAAGCTACATAAAATAAACACTGCGTATTACGATCGAAAGTTTGTTTACGTTTTCGGCGCCTCCTATTGGCTCATCGGAAGAAAATTCGGTGTAATTACCTACGCGTTTGTGAAATAGTTCGTTATTTAATGGCACTTTTTTGTACTTGAGAGCAGCGTTTTATTCCAGAACTTTTAATATTCTTCACACTAAACATTTTTTTCGTACACTTCCGTTGTTTTCTCGTGTGCCAAAATTATTTCTTCCAAACTAAACGATATGGCTTACTGTCCCACGGACTATATATCTTACTTCACGTGCGTCGGAGAGCTGCGCATTTCATATGATTTGCATAACTCAGTGACGTGCGTCTACGGTAAAATTTGCATGAATTTCTGACCACTCCTTCTTGGTGTTGCATTTTCAATGTCGAGCAGTGTATTTCATCGGATTTTTAATATTTTTATTTACCGTTTTAGTATGTTCTTTCTCTTGTATTTTGTCATCTTTCCTGAAGTTTTGATGCGGTTTGATCAAAAACTCTGCATGTTCTGAGCAAAAACCCTTCAAATAAAATTGCCGTTTTTTAAAAAAAATGTTTCATATCTTCGGAAGTAAGAGTGGTACGTTCATAAAAAATTGTACAGTAATTATTCATAGTATGCTAATTAATTACTGAAATTCATAGCATATTCTAAGCTATTTTCGAAGAGTTATGGTCAAAAAGCGGTTTTTCTTCCGATCCCCCTTTTTGTCGTCCCCCTAATGCTGAGTAATTTAATTTCAACTTGGAAATGTTCGGTGAAGCCTATATTTTGTATGACTAAAGTTAAGGAACAATTGATCACTTATTTCTCGAGCTATATGTAAAAATGTGAATTTTTGAAAGTGTCCGGATACTTTTGGCCACCTATAGTGTATCTTAGCTATACCTGTTTATATAATTCTACGACTTGAACCCTCTGCAAGTTCCACATTAACAACATAATTCAATTCAAATGCTGTAGTCAAGCGTTGTCAACTACAGAAAAACAATTTGATAGAATAACATTATAACCTAATTTACCATTCTTGTATATATATATATATATACAGGGTGTCCACTCCAATCGTGGACCAATAGCTAATTTCTAAACCGTTAGAGATACGCATATAGTTTATTTAGGAAAAAATCTCCAAATTATGAAAGGAATTTTGGGTCTATTCAATGTTTTTCAAAAAATCAAATTTTGAAAGAGTTACGAAATTTAAATTTTTATACAGCCCCCCAGTCCTATCAATCATATTTAGTAAAACATTCTTGACACTGTAACGTTTAAAACTAAAAAAAAAATCACTCCTCTACCACAAAAATTGACCGAGTTATGACGTTTTGAAAAATCAAGATTTTGCATTATTTCATGACGTCATCGGTGGAGCGATCTCTCGATGACCTCATGAAATAATGCAAAATCTTGATTTTTCAAAACGTCATAACTCGGTCAATTTTTGTGGTAGAACAGTAATTTTTTTTAGTTTTAAACGTTACAGTGTCAAGAATGTTTTACTAAATATGATTGATAGGACTGGGGGGCTGTATAAAAATTTAAATTTCGTAACTCTTTCAAAATTTGATTTTTTGAAAAACATTGAATAGACCCAAAATTCCTTTCATAATTTGGAGATTTTTTCCTAAATAAACTATATGCGTATCTCTAACGGTTTAGAAATTAGCTATTGGTCCACGATTGGAGTGGACACCCTGTATAGATCAAACTAATATGTTTGTTTGCGTATCAAGTTTAAATACTTGCTTTCTGTAGACGACGGTTCTGTAGAGACGGTGACATCAGAAGGCTCGTGGATTTTTTCGCCAGAGCGCCAAGATTGGAGCGAGAAAATGCTTATCGGCTAAAAGGAAAGAGATTTTTCCGTAATGTTATAGGATGTTCTGATGCCGGAAAAAGGTAGAAGTCGCCAAGTTATACCTTGCTTCAACTTTGAATATGGTTTTCGCCGCAGAAGCTTAAAACAGTCAACTCTGACACCCGTGGCAGGTTATTGGATTGGTGCACTTTTTTTGCACATGGGTTTTTTGAAAGCTCATTAAAAATCAATCGTTGCGTTTTTAAATACAGCGATGGTGAATTTTTGCTTTTTGTAAATGTTTTAACAATATCTAGTATTCAACGAAGGAATATTTAATGAGTTGAAAGTTCCCTATTCCCACTCTTTCTAGCCTACTTTCCCGTTAAAAATAAAATAAAGACGAAAAATGTATTAAAAGTAGGTTAATGCATCTAAAAAATATCGCCAAGTCCAAAAAATATCGCCAAATTAAAAAAATAAAAAGGTAAAATGAATATCGAAAAATTAAAAATTTGAAAGTAGGGTACTGAGATGGGGAATTTGTGTGTCGGTCGGTCAGTCGGTCTGTCGGTCGGTCTGTCTGTCCCCCCCCCCCTAATAACTTTTGAATGAACGTTCCGATTTGGACAAACTTTTTTTTGTTGAAAGATCTCGGCGAGTACAGCTCATTCCCATATTTGATTTTTCGATTTGAACAATTTTTGGTTCAACTTTCAACCGTTCAAACAACTTGTCCCGCGATGCTAAACTTTTGAGTGAACAGTCCGATTTGAACAAACTTTTTTTTGTTCGAAAGATCTTCTCAAGGATACTTCATTCCCGCATCGACATTTTCGATTTGAACAATTTTTCGTTCAACATTGAACCGTTCAAACAAGCTGTCACCCCTAATAACTTTTGAATGAACAGTCCGATTTAAACAAACTTTTTTTTGTTTGAAGCATCTCGGCAAGGATACTTTATTACCGTATTTAAATTTTCAATTTGAACACTTTTGGTTCAACATTGAGCCGTTTAAGCAACCTTTCTCCACCTAATAACTTTTGAGTGAACCGTCCGAATGGAATAATTTTTTTTTTTTTTTGTTCGAAAGATCTCAGCGAGTGCAGCTCATTCCCACATTTGATTTTTCGATTTGGACAATTTTTGGTTCAACTTTGAACCGTTCAAACAACCGGTCCCGCGATGCTAACTTTTGAGTGAACAATCCGATTTGAACAAACTTTTTTTTGTTCGAAAGATCTTTTCAAGGATACTTCATTCCCGTATCTACATTTTCGATTTGAACAAGTTTTCGTTAAACATTGAACCGCTCAATCAAGCTGTCACCCCTAATATCTTTTGAGTGAACAGTCCGATTTAAATAAACTTTTTTTTTGTTCGAAGGATC
The DNA here is from genome assembly GCA_038373865.1 of Uloborus plumipes. NCBI lineage: Eukaryota > Metazoa > Arthropoda > Arachnida > Araneae > Uloboridae > Uloborus > Uloborus plumipes. The sequence goes on from JAXGGA010010191.1 coordinate 33,163, forward strand.
TCAGCAAGGATACTTCATTACCGTATTTAAATTTTCAATTTAAACACTTTTCGTTCAACATTGAACCGTTCAAGCAACCTTTCCCCACCTAATAACTTTTGAGTGAACCGTCCGAATAGAATAAACTTTTTTTTGTTTGAAAGATCTCGGAGAGGCTTTCCCATACATTCCCATATTTCGCTTTTTGATTTGAACCATTTTTCGTTCAATATTGAACCGTTCAGTACAAAAAAAAAAACATTAGCATCTACGAGGAATTTAAGTTGAATGTTGATCCTGAACTTAAAGTCGGATTTCCTTCAAACTAACTTTGTAAGAAAATGGTTTTGATAAATAATGTTTGTAACGTACTTTTCTGAGTAATCTTCTGTGAGGACCCTGATTCCGACTCCGACTCCGCAAACATGGCGGAAATGCAGGCTCAGAAAAAAAATGACTGACTGTGCAGACGATATTTTGTTCATTTATTCATTTGTTTTATTTTATTTATTATTATTATTATTTTTTTTTTTTTGGCAGACGATGTTTTTTTTGTAACAAAAATTTTTCATTCACGAGAACATTTTATTCTTTATTTATATTTAACAACTGGCAACATATTAAAAGTGAAATTCGAAACATTTTATTAACGGGCGAGTTTTTTTTCTCTTTTTTTTTTCTTTCTTTGATAAAATGTGTTTTGATGCTCTTTGTACTTTTATTTATTTATTTATTTATTTATTTTACTATTACTAGTTACAGATTCCGGGCTGTTGTGCCGTGGTCTGGATGGCTTTACGTACGTATGGATTAAATACGTTTACGTAATGTTTACTTGTTAACATGTTAACGTTTACTTTTATAATGTACATGTTAACGTGTTAACGTACATGTTAACGTTTACTTTTACGTAACGTATGGATTAAATACGTTTCGATCTCAACTGCGGAGATCATCTTCAGTGGGTGTCGTTGATTTATTTGGCGACTGATGCGAAATTTCGAACTGCTGCAAGATTTTAAATTGAAAACGCAGCGCCCTCTACCTTCCGGCTCGGGATTGACAGATGACTGGATGCCAAAGCTTGTTAAGTTTTACTTCTTCCCCCTCTTGTTAAAATTATTTGGGTGTTTGAAAATTTCAATGGCCTCTCTATGCAATCTGGGGAAAAAATTTGAAGTCCGTGAAATTATTTTTGCCTCTTTGAATTTTATATCATGTATTCCATTACTGAAAGTGTGCTCCGCGATCGCCGACTTTTCAGTCTAGGTAGAGGGCGCTGCGTTTTCAATTTAAAATCTTGCAGCAGTTCGAAATTTCGCATCAGTCGCCAAATAAATCAACGACACCCACTGAAGATGATCGCCGCAGTTGAGATCGAAACGTATGGATTAAAGCCATCCAGACCACGGCACAACAGCCCGGAATCTGTAACTAGTATTTATTCCGGCCGTGAAAGCCTTCATTCTTATATTTTACTATTAGTATTATTATTATTATTATTTTTGAAAACGATGGAGGATTTTTTCTACGGAGGAACTGTAACAGTTACATTCTTTAAAAGGTGCGACAAAACTTTATTTATTCGTTAATTACTTTTTACGTGTCTATTTCATCTGATGAAAGGGGTATATTTTGCTTTTCGAAATCAGCTCTAAGTACTAAAAAGGTATGTTTGACACAATTTTAAGTCTCAGATAATCAAGAGAATAATGATCAAATGCGAGAATGCCGATGTCGATGTACGGGAAAGTAGGCTCGTTTAGTTCTTGACAGAACTTCTTGTTTTTTTTTTTAAGTCGATTTTTCAGAAGAAGAAAAAAGAAAGAAAAAAATCTCATGTAAATTGATAGTGAAAAGAGCTAAAGGGTAATATAATACATAAAATCTATTAGGCAAAGCTACTAAAAAGAATTAAAATGAATAAATAAACAAAACCTCATTTTGATTTTAGGAACTATTACCCACCTTTATTCAGGCCCGTTATTTAGGGATGGATGGGGCGGGGGCAATTACCTCCCCTCCAACTTTGGGTAATTAATGTATTTACATATAAGTGGGTGCGGTGTTTGCTATTTTTTGGTGCAATTTACATTTAGTATATCCCCCCCCCCCCTCCGGAAAAATTCGAAATGATGAGCCTACCGCTATTGCCAACTTTTGGAAATTATATTGCCTCTTTCTGAGAAAGAAAACTATTTAAATATCTAAAATTAATCTGAAATTTGAATGGAAGATGTAAAACATTAATACTTTGGTATAGTTCTGACCTAATGCTGGCAAGTAATAGAATAAGGGTGGTTTTATACTTCAGAAACCGGACGTGAATCTAAATTAAGAAAATTAAGTTGAACTGCATTAAGTAATTGACGCTAAATTGCTATCTAGAATTAATGAAATCTGAAAATGAAAAATGCATGAAATTTATGCGTAATTCGAAGTGGTTGCTAAAAACTTGAAAACTCGTCTGGTTTTAATTTTCAAAATTACGCCATGAATCAGGTTCTACTCGCCGACTAACTGCAACCGTGATGCTAGAAAACAATTCTACTGATGCCGTCACGTAATCTAATTTCGAAGTCCTAACAAAAGCCAAAGCACGAAACAGAGGAAGAAACAAAAATACAGCACACCGTGGCGAATTTCTACTTCCACTGTCAATTAATGGACTTTGGAGCTAGCGAACTTTAATTATGAGTTATTCTTGCGTTTATTTGTTATTTTTTTTGGCTCTCCTAGGCTTGCTGGAGATTGGAGCGAGCCATTATGTTGGTCGATTGTTCTTTTCCTGGCACCTCACGTGGGGCGGTCACTTCAAAAGAACGGTTATCGTTCTGTTCGATGGTATCGGGCCGACTGGACCATATTTATCGAAGGGGGTCGAGAACACATCTACATGCTAGATGTTTGCTGATGGAATAGAAGGACTTGGAAGATGAAGGGGTTATGTAACAGAATCCAAATTTTGGGTAGTTAAAATTAAAAGTTTTATTAATGCAAATTGTTGCATCTTTTTCGTTTTCTGATGTTGTCGTTTATGAGCGTATAAAGTTGGTCTAATGACATCCACTTTTCGATGTACCAAGTTTTATGTGCTTACCTGTACCCATCGCTTACCATTGTCCAGATAGTATTTCCAAAAAATGTAACATAGCTCCTTCATCCACCAAATCTTTCAATTGTGTCTTTCAAACGAAATTATGGAAAGTCTTTTCCATTGATTAAATTTTCATCAAAATGCGAGCCATTGATTACTTTACGAGTGAAGTTTAGTCTGTGTCTTTGTGTTCCTCATAAGACTTAAATAGCCATGGGAGCTCAGCTGCAGCACTTCTTTTGAATTTTGTGTTAATTTTTTCATATTCGACTAAACTCGTACTATTAGTGCATTACAACGAGTTTCAAAGTACTCCCGCCCTTTCGTTAGAAATTAAGCCCTTTTCCCTCAGTTGTGCTTATTTTTTGCCTCAAAGAGCTAAACTGCAGCGAATAAAGATTTATCGACTTTTTCATCAGATTGTAAACCAGTAATTCTTTTATGAGGGACATTATATGATGTGTTGGTTATATGTGGACATTATATGTGTGTTGAGGAACACGCGTTCCTCAGTTGTGTTTGTTGTGAGCATCAACATCAACAAGCTATACATAAATTACTACAAAGTTTATTAATCAATTTTTCTATCGGATTGCAACCCAGTTAATAACAGTAAGGAAGTTATAGTATAGTAGTTTTTTTTTCATTGCGCTTATTGTGAATCTCAAATGGCTATACTTCCTTTAGACAAGATATATTTATCGACTTTTTTTAAATGCTGACCTCTGCTTATGGTAGATCTGCTTTTCTGAAGTAAGCATAAATGCATATCCAAGTAGCACACTTCGTATTTTAAAGGTTGTAAAATGGTTATTAACGTTGTGACAACGGATTAAAAACGTTTATAAAACGTTTAAACGTTTTTTGTGCTACCTCGGTAGTGTTTGCTTATTGAACAGGAGAAAACTACACTAATTAAATCTCATGTCAAAAAACTCGACGAGAGTTAGCGTAGCCTAACATAATCGTCAATGGTTCTTCGGAAGGTTTACGTTTCAAAAGTCTAATGCTTGACCTTTTGTGGCCAGGAGTCCAGTTATACCACGTGTAGAGTCAGGTATGGGGGACCCTGCATTATGTAGTATGACTCCAGAGGGGGAAGTCATGGGGGTCCTGCCACTTAAGCGACCAAACATAGCTTAAAACGGCATTTTTAGGACTTAGGTTTCAAAAAAATTCAAATACGCACCGCACTCCGGTTTTTGCACGAAAATTGCACTTTGACCTCTCCCTTTCCGAAAATGTCCTCCTCCTGAACCAGACGCTGGATCCGCCCTTGAGTGAGGCCAATGAGCGGGAGATGTTCTATTGGCTTTGCTTGCAGACATTATATAAAACTACCCTGGTTGACTGGGTAGTATGCATTTGGTTGGTATATCGGGCCAAAATGTGCCCGAATAAAAAATGTCGGATGAAAAAGAGAATAATTAAAATAATCAAGTCGGTTCTTTGCCATGCTTATCGAGGGAAAAAAAATGGCAGAAGCATCCTTGATCGACAGCGGTCTATCAGAGCCAGAAGCATTCTGTTGGATCACGGTCGACAAGTGGCAGGAAACATACTGATGGATTGCAGTCAACTAGAACCAAAAGTATCGTGATGGATAGCAGTCTAGAGCCGGAGGTATTCTAATGAACTACAGATTCAGAGAGCCACAACAATTCTGATGGACCACAGTCTATGAGAGCCAGAAGCATTTTGATGGACTACGGACCACGGTCCACAAGTGGCACTACACGTACTGATGGATCACAGACTACGAGAGCTAGAAACATCCTGATGGAACACAGACTACGAGAGCTAGAAGCATCCTAATGGATCACAGACAACGAGAGCTAGAATCCTGATGGATCACAGTCTGTAAGAGCCAGAAGCATTCTGATGAACCACGGCCTACCAATTGCCGGACACACCTTGATGTATAAAGCTTATAAAAGCCGTAAACACCCTGCGAGGAGGATGATCTACTAGTATACAGAAGCATTTTAATAAAGGCCCGGAGTATAAAAGTTTTGATTGTTTGCTAATAAATCTGAAATTTGTGATTTAGAACTTTATTTTAAATTTCGTAGTTTAGAATTCTGTTTACGAAGTAGACATGTATAAGCGAGTCATTAATGGCGACTGGGATAGGAGGGGGGCGGGGCTAAAATTAACGCTTCCCACCGGTATCGGAAAATCTTCAAGAGGGTGTTTCGTTTTTCAAGATAATGTAGTTTTTGTTGTTTTCCGATAAAAGTTGCATTGAATATATATATATATCCTGTGTGCCCCACTCTCGGAAAAAATTCGAAATGACGGACATATAATTGTGTTTATTTATAGGGAAATATATCCGCACAATTCCTCCATCAAATCTTTCAATTCAGAGCCAACTGCTGCAATATTTGCATGACCCCCTCATCAAAATCAGTCTTGCCTATCCTTCATAACAGCAGAACAAGTGAGCTTCGAGAACACGTTGAAAGGGTGTCTCTGCTAATGATTTAATTACAGTTACAGCGAATCAACCAACGCCTGAAACAGCCATTATCAACAGATAGCTTAATTGAAAGTACCTTTTTACTTTACAGATTTCTTTTTTCTCCCCATCTCGCCAGCCCATTTCACCTTCGTTACTTCGCGCCTTTAAAAGCGTTTACGGTGTCAGTCATCGGAAATATTTGTCATCGTTTCATTTCAGTTCCTTTTTCTCCGCGTATCCGTGTCTGGGCTCGGCTCTTTTGTTGCAATTTGCGTTGGCGACGGAAGCTTTTTGTGTGGAAGGTCATTTTAATGCGAGTACTGCCCAGTCGCTTGAAAGAGAAATGAAAATTTCGCTGTCTAAAACCACAGATAAATTACAACGTATCTCCGATTTTACGCATTTAATGGACACTAAGAATGAAAAGTACTTCGAAAAGAGTTTTCTCAGTTCTGTTCTATTATTAGGTCTGTTCTGTAAAGAATGATCTCAAATTAAGAAAACATAATTGAAGGGCTTGGAGGATGAAGGGGTTATGTTACATTTAAAAAAATAAACATTCTGGGCAATGGTAAGCAATGGATGCAGGTAAGCCAATAAAACTTGGTACATCAAAAGGTAGATGTCGTTAGACTAATTTCATACGCACAAACGACAAAACCAAAACACAAAAAAGCTGCAACAACTGCAGCAATAAGACTTTGAACTTTAATTATAGTCGAAATTTCTGTTTTGTCACAAAACCCCTTCATCTCCCGAGCCCTTCAATTGTAAAATTTCAAATGTTGTCAGTTTTCCAATTGGCCGCTATTACATAAAATCCATCTATGAGATCTGTTTTTTTTTTTCGTCTGTCTTCTAAGACATTATGGAAGTCATTTTTACATGTATTCTTCAAAATCGCCTCCGAAGCTTCTGTCATTGAATCTGAAGGAGATAAATGCTTTCCCGGAGGTGTTTTTTCGACTTTGGAGACATAAAGAAGTCATTAAGAGCTGAATCAGAGCTAATGGGAGATGAAACCTGTCAATCAAATGAGAAATCGAGTCCTTTCCTTAAAATAGGTAGAGAAGGAAGGAACTGACGCGTACCATTTTGTGAGTTTAGAGACATTTTGGCGATCTGACAAGTTGTATAGAAGAGGGAATAATTCTTTAACCAAATAAGGTCAAAACAGAGACAACATGATAGTAAACCATTCTAAATTTATCGTCTACAAAACATATTTTACTTCATTATTAATTAATTTCAATATAAATTGCAGTAAATGGTTTGAGTGAACGAATTTAGCTTTTAATTTATCGTTTGCTGGTTGATATTTGTCGATGTTTATTGTTTTTATTATCATTATGAAGAATAATGCACGAAATTTCTATGACTAATACTTAAAATTTTTAGGATCAGTTCAGTTTAGGAGAAAAAAGTGCTCCAAATATATTTTTGCAATGTGATTATTTATTGTTGGACTGTAATTTGCAGCAGTAATTGCATTTAATAAATATTAAAAGACAATATTAAAAGTTAATTTTTGGCGACTTTTTTACAATTTGCCATTCAATTCTGTTTCAGTTTTGTACGTAATAAAACCAATCGCCTCTCCCTTGAAACTTTTCGAAATCCACCCTTGGCATAGAAGACCGACAAAAATCCTAAAATCTTAGTAGCCACAGAAACATTTCACACGTCAGACACAGTGCCGTAGCTACAGCTTCTGCTGCCCGGGGCGGTTCGTCAATTTGCCGCCCCTTATTTAAACGTACATAGACTGTTTATTATTTAGCCTGAGCAACGAAGAGTGCTGGAAAATCGTATTCCTGGGTTAACAATTTAATCTAGTTACAGGATCATTGCTCTCCCACGATTTTCATCTCAAAAGAATCATACGCAAAAAAAGCAAATAGATTTGGAAAAAAATTCTAGAAATAATAATAACATTTTCGCATTAACAATTTCATCGACAAAATCTTCAGGAAAAGGAAATTAAATTTACTAGCAAGTAAAAGATCCGAGTTCATGGCTTATACATCGTTTGAAGAATCACAAAGCATTTTTCTTTATGAAAATAATTTATTTTTCTAACAAACAGTAATGTAACCATTAGATATTTTAAAAGACATTTCTAGAAATGCAAATTGGTTCACTTTTTAACCGACTTCAAAAAAGGAGGATGTTCTCAATTCAAAGCGTGTACTTTTTTTTTATTTGTTCGCACATAACATCTGATCTACTGAACCGATTTGGACGATTTTTTTAATCGATAAGAGATGGCGTAACTTAGGTACCATGTACTCATATGACGATATTTGTTCACTAAAAAAAAGTTATTATGGAAAACAGTAAATGTCATGTCATTTCCCCATTAAATGATTAAATTTTCAATCCATTGTTGCAAAAATTTGTTGTCTCGCAACAGCAATATTAATAGTAATCATGATGAAAATTTTGAACCAAGGCTTAACTAAATCTAACATGAAACTCATTAGCGGGCAACGTGCGTAGTATATGTTAAAATCTTATGAACAACGAGAAACTAGAATTGCTTTGAAATATAAATTAGTTGACAAGCCGTTGATATTTAAATGGCTTTCATTAAGCTAGTACACAAATAAATACCAGAGAATAACAGAGGTTATTTTTTAGTGTCAATCGTGTAAAATTTTAGACGCGTTGATAGTTTCTTCTTTTTTTTTTTTTTTTCACAGTTTATTTTATGGAGCATTTACTTAAGAAAATTAGGTGAAGTTTCGTAATGGGGGAAATATTACATTACTTCATAAGTACACTTACACTAAAAAGAATAAACTAAAATAATTTTGGAAAAAAATAGAACCGACTTCAGTTGGAAATTGCTCTAAAAAGTAAAAAAAAAAATTTTCTTTGAACACCATCGAAACTACTTTTAAACATAAGTTTTGAAGTCGGCGCAAAAACGATAGGTCAAATGATATTTGACCATATTTTGCCAACATTTTTCAGAGAAACCATTGAAAATTAAAAGCAGAATATTTGTACCATTACACGAACGTGTGGTAATGAATGAAATGTATGCGAATGCTCTTAAAGAACCTGGATCCATTAAAATTTATACAATTGAATTGTAGTTGCGTATGATTCTATACATTGTTTTTGCGCCGACTTCAAAACTTATGTTTAAAAGTAGTCTCGATGGTGTTCAAAGAAAAAAAAAATATTTTTTACTTTTTAGAGCAATTTCCAACTGAAGTCGGTTCTATTTTTTTCCAAAATGATTTTATAAAGCGCGAACAACATTAAAAACATTAATGATAATAGCAAGTAGTTTTAGTCCATCCATTATATTAATGTTATATCGCATATCTTTTAATTAGTGAGCATGAAATAAAATTAAACAAAAAGTTTATAATTTAAATGTTCTTCAATTATAAACTTAGATATACATTTGTATCCAAGTCAGAACCAGAACTTATGGTTCTTACACGTTTTGTGGTGTGGAATAGGGTGGGGCGAAAAATAAAAAGTTTTTCAGATCAACTTCTAATAGTTGCCAAAAGTTGTCTTTGGTGATAGTTAGCTTTTGTGCAAAATTTGAGAAAAATCGGTTAATATCTTCAGGGGGCGCTGCGATCGCAAAGTTTTACCATAGCTTTGTTATGGATTTTATGGTTAAAATATGAAAAATAATGCCGTTAGCTAATCTCATTGCATTTTTTTACTCATAAGATATATTCATGCATTCAAAGCATATGAAATAACTCACAAAAAATTATTTTATATGATATATTTATATTTCAAGCATTTAAAAAGAAACAAAAACGTGAAAAAAAGTGATTTTTTTAAAATATAAATATATCATATTAAATAATGTTTGTGAGTCATTTCATATGCTTTAATGCATGAAAACATCTTTTGAGTAAAAAAAAAACGCAAAGAGACTAGCTAAAGGCATTCTTTTTGATATTTTAACCATAAAATCCATAACAAAGCTATGGTAAAACTTTGCGATCGCAGCGCCCCCTGAAGATATTAACAGATTTTTCTCAAATTTTGCTCAAAAGCTAACTATCACCAAAGACAACTTTTGACAACTATTAGAAGTTGATCTGAAAAACTTTTTATTTTTCGCCCCACCCTAGTGTGGAATCGCAAAATAAGTAGTATAAGTCATTTATTCGTTTGTTTACACGTCCATTTGATAAAAATTATTGTAAATCATTCAATAGAAAATCTTTCATAGTAAAAATATTACATTTTTCTTTTTTGCCCCATGGTTTTTTAAAGTAGAAAATTTCTATTTTTTTTTTTTTTTTTTTTTTTTTTTTGAAGATACAAAATAACTGCCAAAAATGAAAAATAATATTTCAATGCAAGTTGTTATACAAAATACATTATTCAATCTTTATGTACAATAATTTTGATAGATAATAACTTTTGAGTGAACAGTCCGATTTAAATAAACTTTTTTTTGTTCGAAGGATCTCAGGAAGGATACTTCATTACCGTATTTAAATTTTCAATTTGAACATTTTTTCGTTCAACATTGAACCGTTCAAGCTACCTTTCCCCACCTAATAACTTCTGAGTGAACCCACCGAATGGAATAAACTTTTTTTGTTTGAAAGATCTCGGAGAGGCTCATTCCCATATTTCGCTTTTTGATTTGAACCATTTTTCGTTCAATATTGAACCGTTCAGAAAAAATTTTAACATTAGCGCCTACGGGGAAATTTAAGTTGAATGTTGATCCTGAACTTAAAGTCGGATTTCCTTCAAACTAACTTTGTAAGAAAATGGTTTTGATAAATAATGCTTGCAAAGTACTTTTCTGAATAATCTTCTGTGAGGACTCTGATTCCGACTCCGACTCCGCAAGTATGGCGGAAATTCAGGCTCAGAAAAAATGTCGGACTGTGCAGACGATTTTTTGTTTATTTATTCATTTGTTTTACTTTATTTATTTATTATTATTATTATTTTGGCAGACGATTTTTTGTAACAAATTTTTTTTTATTCACGAGGGCATTTTATTTATATTTAACAACTGGCAACGGATTAAAAGTGAAATTCGACATATTTTACTCAACGGACGAGTTTTTTTTTTTTTTTCTTTCTTTGATAAAATGTGTTTTGATGTACTTTGTACTTTTATTTATTTTTTTATTGAAAACGATTGAGGATTTTTCTACGGAAGAACTGTAACAGTTACATTCTTTAAAAGGTGCGACAAAACTTTATTTATTCTTTTATTTACTTTTTATGTGTCTATTTCATCTGATGAGATTGGTATATTTTGCATTTAGAAATCAGCTTTAAGTGATAAAAAGATATGTTTGACATAATTTTCAGTCTCAGATAATCAAGAGAATAATGATCAGATGCTAGAATGCCGATGTCGATGTACGGGAAAGTAGGCTCGTTTAGTTCTTAACAGAACTTTTTGTTTCTTGCAAAGATTGTGCCTCGATGCCGCTCAAACTCTGCGTGGTTTTTAGCCTACTTTCCCGTCAAAAATAAAAGAAAGACGAAAAAAGTATTAAAAGTGGCTTAATGCATCTAAAAAATATCGCCAAGTCCGAAAAAAAAAGCCAAAAAGAAATAAAAAGGTAAAATGAATATCGAAAAATTAAAAATTTGAAAGTAGGGTATTGAGAAGGGGAATTTGTGTGTCGATCGGTCGGTCGGTCGGTCTGTCTGTCCCCCCCTAATAACTTTTGAATGAACATTCCGATTTGAACAAACTTTTTTTTGTTGGAAAGATCTCAGCGAGTACAGCTCATTCCCATATTTGATTTTTCGATTTGAACAATTTTTGGTTCAATTTTGAACCGTTCAAACAACCTGTCCCGCGATGCTAACTTTTGAGTGAACAGTCCGATTTGAACAAACTTTTTTTGTTCGAAAGATCTTATCAAGGATACTTCATTCCCGTATTTACATTTCCGATTTGAACAATTTTTCGTTCAACATTGAACCGCTCAAGCAAGCTGTCACCCCTAATAACGTTTGAGTGAACAGTCCTATTTAAATAAACTTTTTTTTTGTTCGAAGGATCTCAGCAAGGATATTTCATTACCATATTTAAATTTTCAATTTGAACACTTTTTCGTTCAACATTGAACCGTTCAAGCAACCTTTCCCCTAATAACTTTTGAGTGAACCGTCCGAATGGAATAAACTTTTTTTTATTTGAAAGATCTCGGAGAGGCTCATTCCCATATTTCGCTTTTTGATTTGAACCATTTTTCGTTCAATATTGAACCGTTCAGAAAAAAAATTTAACATTAGCGCCTACGGGGAATTTAAGTTGAATGTTGATCCTGAACTTAAAGTCGGATTTCCTCCAAACTAACTTTGTAAGAAAATGGTTTTGATAAATAATGTTTGTAAAGTACTTTTCTGAATAATCTTCTGTGAGGACTCTGATTCCGACTCCGACTCCGCAAACATGGCGGAAATGCAGGCTCAGAAAAAAAATGACTGACTGTGCAGACGATTTTTTGTTTATTTATTCACTTGTTTTATTTTGTTTATTATTGTTATATTTTTCTTTTTTTTCAGCAGAAAAAATTTTCATTCACGAGGGCATTTTATTCTTTGTTTAAATTTAACAACTGGCAACGGATTAAAAGTGAAATTCGAGACATTTTATTAACGGACGAGTTTTTTTTTTCTTTTTTTTTTTCTTTCTTTGATAAAATGTGTTTTGATGCTCTTTGTACTTTTATTTATTTATTTTTTTTTTTGAAAGCTATTGAGGATTTTTTCTAGGAAACTGTAACAGTTACAGTCTTTAAAAGGTGCGACAAAAATTTATTTATTCATTTATTTACTTTTTACGTGTCCATTTCATCTGATGAGAGGGGTATATTTTGCTTTTAGAAATCAGCTTTAAGTGCTAAAAAGGTATGTTTGATATACTTTTCAGTCTCAGATAATAAGAGAATGATCAGATGCTAGAATGCCGATGTCGATGTACGGGAAAGTAGGCTCGTTTAGTTCTTGACAGAACTTCTTGTTAGTTTATTGTTTCCTTCTTTCTCTTACAAAGTCTATGCCCCAATGCCACTCTATAGCTTTGCTTGGCTTTTATTTTTTTTCGTGACGTCTGTAATTTGTTGCCGCCCCAAAATTGCTTAGTTGTTATTTAAATTTCTCCGTTTCTCTTTATTGCGAGCAATTTTCTTGAAGTCGTCTGTATCTCGATGGCGCCCTATGTATGTATTTTCTTGACAATTTTTTGGTTTTTGCTTTTTTTTTTCTCCCGTACAAAGCCTCTGTCCTGATACCGTCCAGATTTATTACACTTTCATATTTTTCCTTCTTGTTGTTCATCTTTTATTTTTTTGGTGGTGCATGTGATTTGCCGGCGTCCTTCTTATTTTGGCGCCCCCTTAAAAGTGCCGCCCGGGGCGGACCGCCCCCCACGCCCCCCCTTAGCTACGCCACTAGTCAGACAACTTGTTTCAGAGCTTGCAGGAAAGTTCATTGTAACGTGCTGAGAAGTTCCTGAATTCGCCCGGGATTGTTGGACGTTGTGTGTGCGTGTGCGCGTACAAGAACTGACAATAAGCAAAAGAAATCAAGGTCATCTGAGCTCAATGACGCACATTTGATCCCTTTGATCCCGCATAAAATACTTCTGAATGCAGTAAAAATAAATAAAGTCCAAACAGTTTTTTTTTTTTTTTGCCTGAAGAAAAGAAAGCGTTGGAAATCACGAAAAAACTAATACGCGTTTTATACGTTATATTCTTTGCATTAATGTTCTGAAAGTGTTCTTTGTTCTGAATTGGTGATGCTCTTTAACTTTTTATATCGTTTCCCCTCTAGCTCGTTTCGTTTTCGATACATTAATTTTAACTCTGCAGTTTTGCACCAGATGGCGTTATAAGTGGTTTTGTTCAGTAGAGCATGGGTACTTTATCATACCAAGACACCAATTTAATGCACGAGCAATTTCTTTGAGCCCCAAAATTATTCGAACCTCTCGATAATTGATTATCGGACGGAATAAAAAAATAACCGAATTATTAGAAGTGGGGGGGGGGGGGAGTCGACAACCATTCATTCTATAACACAGAGTTTTCCAACGTGTGGTCCGCGGACTAAGTGAATCTAAAAATCGAGTTCTCTAATGTTCTTGGATTATATTTACTTCAAGTTGTTCCGTTACGCTTTAACCCATTAATGCCTAGCGTCCCTTTTTAGGGACGGTCCAAAAAGTGAGTCTGAATTTTCCAAAAATGAACATTTTAGCCAAATAATTGTGTTCAATTATTACTTTGGTATTGCTTCAATTCTGTATTAACAGATTTCTGCACATAACCGCTGTAAAGTGTGATCTGTAGCCATTTGATTATGATCTTTATCAAAAATTACATCGTTCACAGTCTCAAGAACAAAAAGCTAAGTTTTTAAAGTTATTAACAAGTAAATCTATTTGCGTTTGATATATGTGCTACTTTGATCGATGTTTTAGTTTACCTTTTTTTTGCAATTTTGTAAATTTTAAATTTTTTTAGGATTTTATAGCAATTTAAGAATGTCCCTAAAAAGGGACGCTAGGCACCAACGGCTGCATTGTTTAACCGTTGCTGATTTCTTGCTTAGAATCTATAATTTATGTAAAAAAAGTTAGTAAATGTTTCTAGACTGAAAAACAGATAATAATTGTCATTTTTAAAACTTATTTTATTTTAAAAATCTAATTAATCTAAATTAATTAATATACAAACTTAATCATACAACGTTCTTAAATATTTTCTCTTCTTTTTTTTTTAATTACAAAACATACTCAAGGTAAATTTTGAAAGAAAGCTATTTCAAAAATTTAGTTCTTTAAAACACTAATTATTCGTTGTATTTAATTACTTTTCCATTATGTATTTAGGTGTTTATTATTGTTTAGTCTGAATGTTGAAGAAGCCCTAAGCTGTTTCAGAAGCTTAGCATTTCACCTTGATGAAGAATTCAAGGATTGCATGTGTGTCTGTTGTTTGGAAAAGGGGGGGGGGGGGTTGCAGATTTAATTTCAGAATTCCCTGAGAATGCCAATTTCGATCTCTACTGTGACAATTTATTTACTTCTCTTGCGCTCCTACGTGATTATTTGTCTCAGAAAGGTTTTGTGCAAGAATCGGATTAAAATATGCTCATGAACTAAAGTTACGTTGTTCAAAAAAGAGAAGAGAGGAAGTTTTGAATAAATGTCGATGACAGGTTAAATAATATTACGTTGGTTCGGTGGAATAATAGCAATGTCATAACTATTGCATTGAATCTTCATGGAGTTCATCCTATTGTAAAGGCTAAGCGA
>JAXGGA010010192.1:0-47987 GCA_038373865.1 Uloborus plumipes
ATACAGAACTAAAACTAACAGAACTAACTTCTAAGCTACTTTTTCGAAATTTAAGCTCCAAAACGCAATTTCAGACGAATTTCGATGATAATGGGGGATTTGGAGGCCTACCACCTTAATTTTTTGACATTTATTTCCAAAAAAAAAAAAGAGGATCCTTAACATTCGAGCGCTCGCGCTGGGTCTTTTCGACCCAGGCGCAAGGAAAAACACTCGCAGCTCTACTTCTATTTGAAAGAAATGGATCAGGTTCACTGTAGCTGCATTCAAAGTCGACCCCTTGAACTTGGATATACTTTTGAGATGCTTGATTAATATTTGTCAAAATCATGATTTACTACTGAATTATTCATTAAATATTGTTTAAATGCTCTTAAAATGTAATATGGGTCATTCTGACCCAGCGCGCGCTCTCGTGTATCGGTATGTCGCGCGCGTTCCGGAAGGTTAATACTGTACCTCAGAACCAGACTAACGTAAGTCCATTTTCGTCATTTTTCGGTAGAGGGGAAAAACGATTGTCGAATACATCGTTTTTCCCTTCTACTGAAAAATGACGAAAATGGACTTACGTTAGTCTGGTTCTGAGGTACAGAATAGTTCTGGGAAGGGGAGGGGGTGGCAATGAAGTCCGTAACACTATGATATTCACAGGAGAATCGTACTTTTTCATTCTAGGATTTTTTATATTTCTTCATCTCATTTTTGCATTTTTGGACCAACGTTTCGGGGGGGGGGGGTTGTCCCCAAAACACCCCCATAGTTACGCCACTGCTTCATTGGGGCAGCTGACGAGGGCCATCACCAAGAGTCAAACTGGGCGATTTTTTATCAGTTAGGTCACCGGGCCGCCTCCCCCATCTGACAAAGGTTGGCTTCTCGTTTTTCTTAATGGGAAAAAATCAAGAAATAGGAAATTTTAAAATTACTCCCCCCCCCCCCCCAAGAAACAACAACAACCTATAAAGCCAACTAGATTTTCAAAAACGTTGTCGAAAAGAAGCACATAAAATTTTTGTTTTGGGGGCAATTTTGAATAATTTCTGGCAGAGTCTCTGTACCACAACCCTTACCCTATCGTCGTCAAAGGCGCCCAATAACTGCGTTTTTAGGAGTCTTAAGAATATTTCGGGGAAGAGTCCCGAATCAAGCGATGTCCCTGTACTTTTTTTTTTTTAATAAGAAGCCGCTTTATTTCTCAAAAATAGAAACTGTGAACAAGTGGTTCTGATTAAAAATTGTACCACACGTGGTCCCTCTCCAATTAAGAAATCTGCAATAAAACTCTGCAACTTAGTCAAAAATTGCCAACAAATGGGATTTTTAGACTTAAAACTAAAAAAAAAATATATATATCCAGTGTAGTGTACCATTGCCCCTCTACATGATTAAAGATTGTCTAAAATAGCGTTTAGGACTTGAATTTCAAAATAACTGCATATTATAAGAAACTTAGTTTTCGTAACTAAATTTTTTAATTATACCTGTGCCCCCCTGTCGGGCAAGCTTGCCCCCCTGTCGGGCATTTCCTAGCGCCACCTCTGTTCAAGATGTCATTCATATTTTCAAATGACTGAAAATGTGAATGACATCTTCATCCACTGAAAATGTGAATATTTCCTAGGGAGATGGGCACCAAATTTTACTAGGACCAGGGGCCCTACTCTGAAACTTCCTGGAACTTCCAGTGACGTCTATTACTCCCTCACGACAAGCAAGAATAGCCGAAAAAGTAGTCGCTTGTCATATTTTGTACTACTCTGAAAGCCCTAATGTGCCCAAGCGAGGATTTTCTCTCCTGCTACCGCGTATCGAGAAGGAAAAACGATTGACCAATCAAATGACAGTATTTTTAGTATATCTCACTCGCGTTACATCAACATTCGCGGGTGCATTTTACTTTAACTTTCTGGTTTAGCTTAGCCTCCGCAATAAATGGCAAAAAGATTCGAAAGCCAAATATTAAAAGCATTCGGGCAGATTAAGATGTTGTGTTTCAGGAATTTAAAAATATTAGAATTTTAAATCGCAATTAGTACATCTTTTCAACACATACGAGCATACAAGCGTAAGCGAAGTGTCGAAATACATTATACGAATTCATTTTAATGTATCAAATGCTTCGCCTAAACATGAAAAAATTCATAAATACTTTTAAAAAATAATACTAATATTTAAAAATTATTAAATCATTTAACTTCATGACTTTATTTTCAGCGATATTTTGACTTTATCGCAATAATAGTTTTAAATTCAGGCTTTAAGTAAAAGTCCCCTTTTTGCGTTACTCATTTTTGTTTTCGCAATAATAGTTGTATTTTCAGTCCTTAAATGCTAAGTAAAGAAACATCACATGTCTGGGCAGGGAAAAAAAGGAATTAAATCCATCTAAAGTTTTTAAAATGGAGAAATTTCATACCGCACTATGACAAGATAAAAAATAAATTTAAAAATACTCTTTCAAAAACTTGAAATCCAAAATATTTTACTACTTCATTATATTATTTTTATTTCGGGGTGGGGGCAGCACATAAAGCTTGAGCTCAATGTCCTACGAGAGTAGGGCCCCAGGGGCCCTACTCTCATTGTATCGTCAATATAGTCGATACCGAGAATACAGGTTTTTTGTGCCCCGTGACGTCACATCTCGTGAGACACGAATAATCGCTAATCTCAAAGCCACTTCTAATTTAAGGCATCTAGAATCGTGCCGAGAAGTTTACGACAGGGTAAGAAGACGTGAGATGCCTTCCTCGGCAGTGAGAAGCTGTTTGTTTATTCCATTTTTTTCTCAACGCGGAGTGTGCCATAATGTTTATAAGTTCTGAAAATGTGGTTTAGTATGTTTTTACATTAAGAGTCAAGATTTTTTCTTTATTTTGAGTTTGAATTTAGGAGAGGCATCCATTTATCGGCAGTAATTGGAACTGTGCAACTTTGCCGATTATCTATAATCATCTTATTTTACTGAGAAATTGGCCAAAATTTTGCAAATTGAAATTACTTTAAGGTATGTTCAAAACTTGAATTTATGTATCTACTTAATCAGGGTGTTGATCTAACCCAAGGGGGACCGATACATTTCCTTTAATAAAATGAGCTCTTTACTCAAATTCTATTTTCTACCAGGGGGGGGGGGGGCATTTCGTTTTTATCGTATCGTATTTAAGTTTAATTTTTCCTCACAGAATAATTGAATCGTCGTTTTTCAAGTCTTAAAATGATAGCAAAAGCATAAAACATGAATTTGTTTCTTTCAATTCTCAAACATAAAGTGCTTTAAATGCATTTTGGAAAAAAGATTTGCAGACATGTGATTTAGGATCTCCATGTTTCTCTTATGCATTGCCCCAAAAATAGGGACTTGTACTTAATATTTAGAGAGTGAATATATATATCTTATTGCGAAAAGCCCAAAGTATCGTGAAAAGCAAAATTGAGTCTATCAAAATCATTGCAAAAAGCGCAGCACATACAGTAATTTTTACCCCTCTCAAACAACAAATGTTTTAAATACACGTTTTGAAAAAGTGATACCTAGACACAGGGCACGACTTTGTAGGACATTGAGCTCAAGCTTTATGTGCTGCCCCCACCCCGAAATAAAAACAATATAATGAAGTAGTAAAATATTTTGGATTTCAAGTTTTTGAAAGAGTATTTTTAAATTTATTTTTTATCTTGTCATAGTGCGGTATGAAATTTCTCCATTTTAAAAACTTTAGATGGATTTAATTCCTTTTTTTCCCTGCCCAGACATGTGATGTTTCTTTACTTAGCATTTAAGGACTGAAAATACAACTATTATTGCGAAAACAAAAATGAGTAACGCAAAAAGGGGACTTTTACTTAAAGCCTGAATTTAAAACTATTATTGCGATAAAGTCAAAATATCGCTGAAAATAAAGTCATGAAGTTAAATGATTTAATAATTTTTAAATATTAGTATTATTTTTTAAAAGTATTTATGAATTTTTTCATGTTTAGGCGAAGCATTTGATACATTAAAATGAATTCGTATAATGTATTTCGACACTTCGCTTACGCTTGTATGCTCGTATGTGTTGAAAAGATGTACTAATTGCGATTTAAAATTCTAATATTTTTAAATTCCTGAAACACAACATCTTAATCTGCCCGAATGCTTTTAATATTTGGCTTTCGAATCTTTTTGCCATTTATTGCGGAGGCTAAGCTAAACCAGAAAGTTAAAGTAAAATGCACCCGCGAATGTTGATGTAACGCGAGTGAGATATACTAAAAATACTGTCATTTGATTGGTCAATCGTTTTTCCTTCTCGATACGCGGTAGCAGGAGAGAAAATCCTCGCTTGGGCACATTAGGGCTTTCAGAGTAGTACAAAATATGACAAGCGACTACTTTTTCGGCTATTCTTGCTTGTCGTGAGGGAGTAATAGACGTCACTGGAAGTTCCAGGAAGTTTCAGAGTAGGGCCCTTGGGTTCCGATTCGGCTTGATGTTCTCTTCTCGCTATTCGCAACTCCAGAGCTCGAATACCCTTGCAGGATTTACAATATTTCTTCTAGCGGTAAAACAGTGCAGTCGACGTGTATGTTTTTGGGTGTCAAAACAAGTTGGTCTTGGTCAAGACTTAAAAAAAAAAAAAAAAAAAACTTTTAATTGAAAAAAGAACAACAAAAATCATTCATACAGGGCGCGGCAAAGAAACTTGCTGATTTGAAAAGTCAATAAAAGAAAAAGTACTTCATGTATCAATTTATTTCTTTTTATGAGATATTGTACACATTCTGAATTTTTATTTTAAGTGATTTAGAAATTACATCGGGGAAATGGTGGCCCCCATTAATGATGCACTGATCTACTCAAGATTTGAAGTTTTGTTCCACTCTTTCGAGCTTATCGACAGGGGTATTGGCGATAGCTTGCCGGATGTTGTTCTTCAGGTGCTGCAGGGTCCGGGGCTTGTCGTTGTAAATGATCGATTTGAGATACCCAAATAAAAAATAGTCACAGGGTGTCAAATCGGGGGAGCGCACCGGCCACGGTAATGTCCCCTCAAGGAGAAGAGGCGCTCGTGGAAGTTGAACCACCGTTTGTAGGGATAAAACTGGAGTTCGTTGTGAAGAATTCGTCTCTGTGTGCGATCAGAAATCCTCAGAGCAGCACGACTCCCTCACCTTCTCAACATTTTCTGAACTTTGGGAAGTCCGTTGACGTCCTGAGCCTTTTTTGCCACACTCTCACTTTCCCTGAATGTTCTCACCCCAAAACAATCGATTCCTGGCCAAGAACGGGACCCCCGGGATGAATTTTGAACCGAGTTCGGAAGGCACGTTGAGTAGCGACCACCAAATGATTATTTGAAAAGTACGCCTCGACGGCGAACGCTCGTTGCTCTTTTGTCCAACGCATGACGACAACTAAATTGTAAGATAACAAAACTTCAGGACCCCTTTTTTATAATGGGACTCTCCCCACTCCTTTCTGACTAAGCCTTGCTAATTAGCATCCAATTAAAATCAGCAAGTTTTTCTGTCGCACCCTGTACGATCAAATATCACTTATTCACTAGGTTTAGAAGCAATAAAAACAAAACGGCATGCGTTTGTTTTACCTCTTATAGATAATGGCAGCAGCACCCCCTATAGTTCGTTGGAGTTGCGAATAACTTCTGTCAGAAACTGCACTAGTGGACATTTTTCAAAGATTTCATCATTTAGCATTATATAATACCCATTAGAATGATTTATTTCACTTAACCTGCCTGCGGTTGGGCAGTCCCAGGAATACATGTTAAATGGACGAGATATCTCGTCATAAACTGCAAGGTGGTTTTAAATCATTTATTCATAGCTTCTCTAACACGTATGTATTTATTTCATGTGAATATTATATATTTTTAAAATTTTTAATTACTGAACAATAGCAAATGGAACAAAAACAATAATGAAAAATAATCACAACAACATCAATAGCCCCTCTTTCCCCCCACCTGACCCTATTTAATAATCAATATTAAATCAATTTTTGTAAGACATTCATTAGTTTTTTATCATATTAATTATTCTGTTGCTAAAGCTATTCATTTAAATAAATCAAAATTCATTTGAAAACGATTTTTGTTTATAATTTGCATAAAAATAAAATAAATGTAATATTCAGATGAAATGAATACACACATGTTAATGAAGATGTAAATAAATGATTTAAGTGAGAGAAATAAATCTTATCTTGTATAGCGAATCTAATGATTCGCTATACAATATTAAATGATAAAATCTTTAAAAAAATAAAAGTGTACAGAATTAAATGCATTAGTGTACGCGTGCACACGTGCAGATCCAAAAAAAAGAAGAAAGATAAATGTTGGGGGAAAAAATAATGGTCACCTTAGCCATATGGTACATCAGGCAGTGAATAAAAGTACGAACAAAAAAGAAGATAATAGGATATCGGCCTTTTTGCAAACAATCGGTACGTTTTGAACTCCATTATTTTCTTCTGCCAACTTTTTTTTTTCTCTCTTCCATTTTACTTTATGATCATTAAAAAAATAAATATTTTAAAATCCCCTCATCAGTTGCACTTTGTGAGGGATTTAAAAAAAAATAATAAAGCTTAAACTGGGTTGTATATCTGAAAAGTTTTTCAGCGGTGGAGTGAGAGAGTCGGGGGGGGGGGGGGGAGAAAAAAAGCAGCCAACCAGCTACAACACCAGTTGCTCTTGGGCAGGAATTTTCTAGGCGGAGTTGAAAATCTGAAAAGCATTTTTGTGGTTGCTTTGAGATTGGGGAAAACGCCGAAACATATGGCGGATCTAAAGATAATTGCTGCAGAGGAATGAAATTCCATCCTGGCGAGTTTTCCATTTCCCTTCATTTAATTTTGCTTTTTTAAATAAAAACGCATGAGAGTAGTAATTCGTGAAATGGTAGAAATTTAAATGCATAAGCTGGGGAACGGGGGGCAAGAAAAATAACTCTTGGAACAGTTTTCATGGAATTGGGTTTATTATATAGAAAGAGCAAGGGGAAATGATTTTAAATATGGTGGATTCCAAAGGTTCATAGAAATAAGTTCGAATTATTTGAAGTTCAAATTATCCAATGCTATATAATTTTAGAAGTGAATCACTGAAGAAGTATAAAATCTAGTATGTATAATCCCAGAAAATAATCATAGGGGAATGTGGGGCAAAGTGAAATGGTTAAGATAGCTTACCATTTTTAAAATGAGCAAATAAGAAGTTAGTTTTGAAAATTACAGTACATAAAGAAAGAGCAATGTTTTTTATAATAAAACTTTCATTGAAATAATATTTAAAATTTTTGACATCACCTTTTTACCATAAAAAAGAGGAAAGGTGGGCAAAGTGAAAAATAAAATATATTCCCGATGAAATATTTTTCTACTTACTTATTAAATATATTCTTGATTAAATAAATGAGTAGGGGAGACTGGGGACGGTTGTGACGCGGGGCGGTTGTGACAGTCATCATATTAGCTAAACCATAATTAATACCTGGTTGAAGCAAAGAGAGAGAGTATCAGCATGTTTGTCTGAATGTGTGTCAAAGCATTGGGGTAGCCATCGAGCGACATTAACGCTAGCAGAGGGGTTGGTTACTTTTTAACAGTCAAAAGTAAGTTTTTTTGTTCGATGTCTTTTAGTAATTCCTGTTGAATGGGTACAGGTAGAGAAATGAAAGTTTTCTCCCCGTTAGTAGTGAACCTTAATAGTAAAATAGCAGTGATTACTTTTTATGTAGGTTATTTTGTATTGCCATGGCGATTGCTGTTTTCAAAAGTAGTGGGTTGGGGTCGGTTGTGACAAATTGCGTGGGGACGGTTGTGACACGAGTAAAACATGTTTTTATCATATTTGATGCCCATAATACGCTTGGAGAAGACAGAAATAGGGCAGTGTAACCTAATGAAATATAAAGAAGCTTATAAAGAAGTGAAACTTTTTTTTCTTTCGGACAGCTTTGGAAATGCAACGTTAATCGTAAGTCTTTGCTACGAAACATTCATTCGTAAACGCGAGGGAGCCGGGCCGGCGCTGTCACAATGAAAACAACATGTGCATAGGTTATATTGCTCATAATAAAGTGCTTTTGAGCTCATATATACGCTGAAAGCAGATATGAGAGTAAAATGGCTACTGAGAAATGGTTCCGTTCAATTATGAATAGAAATGTTTCACGTCTATTCGTGTAGTAACAAGATTCAATAAAACAAATAAATGTGGAATCTTTCTTTGATACTTGAGAATTGTTATGAACAGACACGGTTATGACCCACAGGATGTGCATAATGTTGCCAAAACAGACGTTACGAAATTCCAAAAAACCTGATATTTTTGTAAGACTTGGTATAAGGCTACTTCAACTGAACGAGACACATTGTTAAATGTTAAACTTTCCCAGATGAAGGTTATGTTGAACTACGTTTAATATTACTTGAAATTAAAAGTGATCTAGACTGTTTTGCTGTATTTTTGAACTTGTCACAACCGACCCCAAGCACTGTCACAACCGCCCCTGGGGTGGGGTCGGTTGTGACATTTTTTCCTTTTTTGTTTAATTTGGTCCTGTGAGTTAACTATTGTACTTAGGGAGGAAATTTTAGTGTTTATAAGCAGGCAAATAAACACTTTAACATAAAAACAACTTTAAACCAGCTTACAGGCATTTTTAAGGGATCTATGGGGGAGCAAATGAAAATTGTCACAACCGTACCCAGTCTCCCCTAAATAAAAGAATGAATGAACAGATAATGAAGCAATAAACAAATAATCAATAAATAACTGAATTAATGTAGCAGAATCAATCAGTGAATAAAATAGTGAATGACAAAGAAAATAAGCAAATGAATGAATGAAAATAAGGCCCCTATATATACGAGCCGGCGCATCAAGATTAAGTTTCACCACTTTGGATCCAGCGCGTGTTTGTGTGTTTGAGTGGTTATCTTTTTTGGCTAGTAATCGCGTTTTGGTAATTTTTCACTGTGAGCAATTATTAGCGGCACGTGGATTTGGCAAAGCTTAGCAATGTGCCAAAACTTTTTTCTGGTAACCCTACTCCGCAACAATGAAAATTTGAAAGTAAAAGTTAAGGAATTGGATCCAAAGTGGTGAAACTTAATCTTGATGCGCCGGCCTGTCTATATAGCGGCTCTAAATGAAAATAAGTGAACTTTAGTAGAAGTGTGTACATGAAAGGTAAATAAAGACTGAATTGAAAATAGGAGTTATAAGCAAAATTAAAGTTGAATCACACTGGTCGCAATTGCCCCACAATATGGGACGCACTTACTCCATCTTACTTTTAAGACATGGGCGGCTGGTGCACTAAAAAAGTGGGGGTCAGGAGAAATGCGGAGGGGGGGGGGGTTAGGAGGCAGTACCGATAAAGTTTATTTATTTATTTATTATTATTATTATTATTATTATTATTTTTTTTTTTTCAATTTTGCTATATTATTGGATTTTAACATTACGGATTAAATGACATAAAACTGCGGAATAAATGGCCTCAACAATCAACTTGGTTGGTTAGTTTTCATTTATTTTCGTGAAGTAGCGTGAAAAAGTTCGTTTGTTTTTTGATTTTCAGCTTTTATTTTGGTGAAATTAAAATTTTGACTGCGCAAATTGCGCCATATTCCCCCCTATGGGCATCCCTGGTTTTAATGCTACTAATTCGGATGCAAAAAAAGGAGGAAATAAAAAAGAAAATCAAATCGGGTTTGACGGCATTAAAAGAAAAACACAATATGCTATTTTGATCCACCTTTAAATTCAAAAAGTTTTCCTGACGCCAATAATAAAATACTTTTATTTCTATCAAGGACTACAAAAGATTTAAAAGAGAATTATAATAAACTGCATTTGGTTCAAAGCAAAAATGGCGCAAACGAATGGTAGATATATAGTCCTGTTTACTTGAAAGTTTTCTGCTTAAATTCCCCATCGTACTAAAATTTGCATATTTCCCTTTTCCCTTTAGCAGTTTCCTTTGTCGACGTCTAGAATCACTGGCAGAAGTTGGAACCCTTTGAAAAATCAAGAGAATAAAATTTTCTCTCTGAAACGGCAGATTTATTTTCGACCATTTTAAAAGGACAAATCACTGTAATCATCGCCGCATTCCCGCGGCTACTTTTAATCTTCTATTTCTCGTGAATAATAGTTATTTTTGCATCGAATCCTCGTTTATATTTTCATAGCTAGATTCTCTGACTTCTGAACGTCTAGGAAATTTCCTCGTTTATTTAAAAGACATTTTTTTTAAATTCTATATTTTTGCTGGTGGAGAAATCTGACGAATAACAACTCGTCCCTTGCCAGAAGAAGAGTAATGAACACTTAGGGCCCTGCTCCACATTGGCATAAAGCAGAACAGTTAAGTAGAAACGTAAAACGGATTACATAGTGTTCCTATGGAAAGTACCCGGATTTTCGGTTTCTGCCTTCGGTTTCGGTCGCGTTTTACGCTGATGTGGAGCAGGGCCCTTAAGCGAAATTTCGTTTTCAAAAATCAATAGCATCGTTAAATAATAATCTTTTAATTAGTTTTAAAAAACTAAAAAATACGCTTTTAGATGCACGTAATGCATCAACATGTAATAGAGTAACATAGTTTATATAATAGGGTGAGTCGAAAAAATCGATTTTTTTATTTCGAAATCGCATTACCTCTCAAAAGTTGTGGTTTAGTATCCACAATTTGGGAAAAATAAGAAAAAAATTCTAAGTTGATGTCTTCGGTTCGCGCATGAGGCTCAAAGTTGGAAAAAATATGTTAAAAATGGAAATTTTCAAAAGGAAAAAAGAAAAAAAGAACTGTAACTTTTTATAATGCAAATACCATGAGCTGTAAATATTTTGTGCATTTTTAATCTAAAAAAATATTTTATAGCTTTTACATACGATCTTTAGTTTGCACATCAGCCTTAAATTGGGCTAAAATCGCCTACAATGTCAAATTTCGAAAATATCGATTTTTTTTTATTTCGAAATCGCATTATCTCTCAAAAGTTGTGGTTTGGTATCCAAAATTTGGGAAAAATAAATAAAAAATCTAAGTTGACTACTTCGGTTCGCGCATGAGGCTCAAAGTTGAAAAATATATGCTAAAAATGGAAATTTTCAAAAAATAATTTGAAAAAAAGTAAAATTTTTTTTCTATCGAAACTGCTTTAAATTGTTAGTAGATAACATAAGTTGAACCCAAAAAATTATATATAACTTTTAGAAGATACATTCTGTTTGTGCATAAGGCTCAAGATATGAAAAAAAATGTCAAAAACTGAACCAGAACGCACTATGTCGGCGCTGTGCCGGTATATTTTTGTTCTACAGCCGACTTTTCTAGACATTACACATATTCTATAGGAGACAGTTCAAAGTCCCTGCAGTCTGCACTCCCTTTGGTTGTCACTTAGTCAGCTAGACCCGCCAAACAAACAGCATCTTTAATTAGCAACTGAAAGTGAATCAAAAAGTGCAGCGTGTTTAGCTTTGGGTGAGTTTTTTTTTTTGTAACTTTATAGCATATTTTTATGCTCAAGTTTTGTTATACTGTTCTCCGTTCTCCGAATAATAAATAATGGAACCCCGGAAAACTTCTAAACGTTTAATTATTTTTCCGTTTTTTGGTGTACCGAAAGGGTTAAGTCAAAGTGTTTTAACCACATGTGCAGATGTGTTGTTAGCTTGCTTTGAAGAAAAATCCCAATCTGTAAAAGGCGAACCTTTTTCAAGGATTTCAGATTGCATAGCTCATAGAAGAAATTTACTGCAAAGCTTCTATACCAACTGTCAGTCATGCACGTATTGTAAAATTGATAAAGAATTACCATAATACTACACTTTGAGAAAGTCATTTAGTCGTGATAAAGATAAATTGTACTTGAAGACAAAACTCAATCATTTTGTTAATTAAGCGAAGTCTAAACTTTTTGACGTTGCTTCTTTCAAGTGTGCAATGAATTTTTCGTGTTCTTGTGCTAAAAAGACAATCTCTTGTAGATGTACACTATACATCTGTACATTGGTATAGAACGCACATTGGTATTACCACTGTACATTGGTATAGAAGCTTTGCAGTAAATTTCTTCTATTTAAGCAGATATGCAATCTGAAATCCTTGAAAAAGGTTCGCCTTTTACAGATTGCGATTTTTCTTCAAAACAAGTTAACAACACATCTGCACATGTGGGTGAAACACTTTGACTTAACCGTTTCGGTGCACCAAAAAACGGACAAACAATTAAACGTTTGGAAGTTTTCCGGGGTTCCATTATTTATTAGTCGGAGAACGGAGAACAGTACAACAAAACTTGAGCATAAAAATATGCTATAAAGTTACAAAAAAAAAAAAAAAACTCACCCAAAGCTAAACACGCTGTACTTTTTGATCCACTTTCAGTTGCTAATTAAAGATACTGTTTGTTTGGCGGGTCTAGCTGACTAAGTGACAACCAAAGGGAGTGCAGACTGCAGGGACTTCGAACTGTCTCCTAGAATATGTGTAATGTCTAGACACGTCGGCTGTAGAATAAAAATATACCGGCACAGTGCCGACGTAGTGCGTTCTGGTTCAGTTTTTGACTTTTTTTTTTTCATATTTTGAGCCTTATGCACAAACAGAATGTATCTTCTAAAAGTTATGTGTATATTTTTCGGTTCAAATTATGTTATCTACAAACAATTTGAATCAGATTCGATAGAAAATAATTACTTTTTTTTTCAAATTATTTTTTGAAAATTTCCATTTTTAGCATATATTTTTCAACTTTGAGCCTCATGCGCGAACCGAAGGAGTCAACTTAGATTTTTTTTTATTATTTTTCCCAAATTTTGGATACCAAACCACAATTTTTGAGAGGTAATGCGATTTCGAAATAAAAAAATCGATATTTTCGAAATTTGACATTGTAGGCGATTTTAGCCCAATTTAAGGCTGATGTGCAAACTAATGATCGTATGTAAAAGCTATAAAATATTTTTTTAGATTAAAAATACACAAAATATTTACAGCTTATGGCAGTTGCATTATAAAAAGTTACAATTTTTTTTTTTTTTTTTCCTTTTGAAAATTTCCATTTTTAACATATTTTTTCCAACTTTGAGCCTCATGCGCGAACCGAAGACATCAACTTAGAATTTTTTTCTTATTTTTCCCAAGTTGTGGATACTAAACCACAACTTTTGAGAAGTAATGCGATTTCGAAATAAAAAAATCGATTTTTTCGACTCACCCTATTATATAATATATTTTAGCCTTTAGTATTAATAATAGTACTAAATATATTAGTTTTATATTTGCAAAGAACGTGAATTTTTTCTTTTATTCAGAGTTACATACAAACAACTGAAACTAAGGCCCCTATATAGCGGCTCTAACTGAAACACTTGAACACACCAACGTGTAATAATATAGTTTAGCCTTTAGTTTCAACAATATTATTGAATATACACTATACAGTCAAACCTGTCTATCTCGAATTTCACGAGACAGAAGAAAAATTCGAGAGACGGAGGTTTCGAGATACAGAGGTTGTGATAAAATTTACAAAACTAAGCAATTGGAACAAAGTCAAATACTTAATAGATTGTTTTGAATTTATATTGTTGAATATTTTACTGTACGACATGTTGTGAGTCCACGTTTTACTAATTGTGATGACTATATCGGCAGCAAGTTAATGCATACCTTTAAGTACGAACAATGTCTTTGAACGATAGTGCAAAAGATGAGTTTTGTCTCCAAAGGTGGATGGAGATGAAATTCAAAAATGAGAGTCGTGAAAGTTTGAGATACAGAGGTTTTAGAGAAAAAATATTCGAGATAAACATGAGAAAAAGCATTAAATTTATGCTGTAAAAGCAAGGAAATTGAAAAAGTTCGACATATAGAGGTTTTCGAGATAGGCAGGTTCGAGATAAACAGGTTCGACTGAATTACTTTTATATTTGTAAAGAACGTGAATTTTATCTTTTATTCAGAGTTACATACAGACATATCGTGATATATATAATTATTTTTAAAAATACTGCGCTAATTTTTATGGTTCTGGGTCAGGTTTTTTGGGGGGTTGAAAGGGAAAGAAGTGCCTTGACCCAATGAATGAACACCCCAAGCAAAACACAAACGCAGCATTTTCTAGCCATTTTCCTTTTAGAAACGTGTAGAATGACGTGTCTACTGCTGATTCATCTAAGATAAATGGTTTTAAAACTTATTTTTTAAAGAAAATTACGAGGTGCTCATTCACTGGTCTGTATACCCTATTTTATAACAGTTTGGGGTCTTAGTCAAATTAAAATTTCGGGGATCTTTGTTCAAAATCTGATTATTTAATGTTAAAGATCCTAAAAAAAAAAAAAAAAAAACTCTATATGAGTAAAAACCAAAAAGCAACGTCTAAAAGCACAAATAAGTCAAGTTAAAAGTTAAAAATCGGCAAACATGTTTCAAAGGCATAAAGCCTCCTTCTTCAGTGCCAAGCAAGAAATAGAAAGAGCCAAAGTACCGGGAGAGTTTAAATAGAAAAAGAGCAAAAAAGCTACGCCAATCAGGTGTCAGCGTGTGCCGAGCCCGGATTTGGCGTTGCGTTCTCAGAAAATTTAAAAGCATGAAGTAAAATTGGCGAGATGTGTGGAACTGCAAAGGATTCGTTACAAATATTACTTCAATTTTTATGAACATGAAAGGCTTCTAGAAATCCAACTCACGAACAGTTGAAGGTCTGCAAATAATTTTAACTTCGGAGAAAACAAATCTATGGCCTGTGTCCCAACATTTTCTTGTTTGGCACTGAAGAAGGAGGCTTTATGCCTATGAAACATGTTTGCCAATTTTTAACTTTTAACTTGACTTATTTGTGCTTTTAGACGTTGCTTTTTGGTTTTTACTCATTTACGCACAAAGTGAACCTTTTTGTACTCTATATATTCACTTATTACCTTGCACACAACTTAAAACAAATTCTATTTTATCCGGTTATTAAGTAATTGCAAACTGATCTATAATAAAGATTATTTTTTGGTGTTTTATAGCAGTTTGGGGCAGGGCCGTAACCAGACCTTGATTTCTTCAGGAATGGTTTTACCAAACCTATTTCTTGTGAAATCCATAAATTCAATAAAAGTTGATTTCATGTTCTATATTCTGTTTATTTTTGTTACAATAGATGTTAAAAGGGTATTAACATGAAAAATATTTTAAAAAATGACTCATATTTTCAATGAAGGGAGAAAAAAAAATCTGGATGGATGAGTTTATTCATATACGCGCATTCGAAGGAGTACTTTTGAAATTTCTGTCTTACAACACTTATAAGAGGAGTTAAATATAAAGTTTGGTACTTATAAATTTATATAATTCTGGTGTTTTATTAGTGGTATTAAAAATTAGAAGGGAAAGGTGTATTGTTAAATTATGTTTGCAATAATTACAATACAAATAAATACAACAGAAAAAACACCTAGTTTGTACCATTGTTCAGTGGCGTAATCTGGGTGGGGGGCATAGGGGGGCAAATGCCCCCTACTTTTTTTGGTCCAGGGGCAGAGTTATTATTTTGCCCCCCTAGTTTTTAAGTGAAAAAAAATTAATTGTTTGTCAAATGATGCATACCTTATTTTCAAACGAGAAAAAATGTAATTTCCTAAATGTAACCACTAACCATTGTAGGAAAAGACGGGACACAGAGACAGTCTCAGTACAAGGAAGCAACCTCTCTTCCTGATAGCGAGCCCCCACCCCCTTTTCCTCGGAAACTGCTTAAGCAATAAATAGGGTCTGATTTTATCCATAAGACCTCCCTAGACACACATGGTCAAACAAGGGGCGTGAAAGGACAAAATCTATTTAATTTACGTTGCTAAAGTATCTTTGAAAAAAGCAATTTGAACGAAAAAAGATGATAAAATTGCATAATAAAACAATACTTGTAGTTGATCCTTGAAAGTTGTTTGGCAAATTTAATTGATGTTTTTCTTTTTCAATTTCTTTTTATTATTTTTTAAAGAAACATTTACATGACATTTTTTTAAATAAATGTTACAGTACAGTCCCCCCTTCCTCCCTCGACTCTGATTCAGATTAACCCTCTCTCTGTTTTTACTTCCTTTTTTTTTTTTTTAAATTGCAACACTGACAATCCGCTGTAGTTATTTAGACGTAGCCGAAGCCCGGAACACAGCTCTGATTCCATTGATTCTACAGTTTAAGCTGACCTACGGTGGGCATGATTCCCTTGAGAGCCGGCTCCCGAGTTGACGCTCAAGGTGGTCTTTCAGCTTTGACGGTGCCTTGGATCCTTGATGATGGTATCGTGGAAGTCAGTCCCTTTAAAGTTGTGAGAAGGACTTGAAGCTTATCTTGGTATAAAGAGTTAAGATAGTGTTCTTTAACATCTGTCATTATTTATGGGAGCTATTGGCTATTATTAGTTTCTTCCACTATTATATGGATCAGACCAGCATTGGAAGGCGTATGGGAATATCTAACCCTTTACCACGATATTTTCACTCAAATTATGAATAACTGGACGCCGCATACAACAAAAATTTCTCATGAATGGAAACTTACAGCTACTTGACTTTGTCGGATTACCTTTGTCGGGTCATTTCTATAGGTAATCCGGTAACCTTTAGTACTTTATTTATCGCTTCACAGTATGTACGTGTATTGTCGGATTGCCCTTGTCTGTTGTCGGATTATTCCTTAAGTTAATTTTTATTGCTTTTACTATGCATGTGTGTGGTATACCGCAGAACTAGGAGGCGTGTATAGACTATCTGTCTCCGGTTAATTAGCAAATAGAATGTCTAGTCTATCTGAGCATCTGTCATAGCAACATATATCCCACCAATAGAAAAAATTGTCCTTAAAAAGATGCACGTCTGCACCTTGAGCCCCTGTTAGTTAGGATACACTGATGAAACTAATTTTGAATTTTGATTGGAAAAAGAGTCCTTGTTGATTCGGTTCTACAAGGGTATAGGGCACGTTAAGCCACTAGTCAATACTAGAGTTTAGAGTTGCAGTGTCAGAAGATCCATCTCCAGTTTCCTCCAAGTTTGCCAAAGATAAAAAGTTACGAAGTAGAAGATAATAGATCTCTAACAAAAAGGTAAATCTTTCTACTTCTATCTCTTAACATTTTCTCCAAATATTTACAATCACCAAAAATAAATTATAACAACGTATTAAAAATGGTCAAGGAAACAAGGAGTATCTTAAAAAATCTTAGAACAGATTAAGAGTTTGAAAATTTGTGGAAAACTACTTCCGATCTTTCTACAGCTATGGTATTTAAACCTCCTCGCACATTCAAAGACACAAGCGTGTGCCCCAGAAATGAGGAGGCGGAGATAAATAATCTACAACTACTCCAAAAGACCACTATAGAATCGAAAATTATTTTAAAATTTTAGATGTAATTATTAATGAAATTGAGCAAAGATTCAAAGAAAACGACCTCTACATCCTTCTGGCGTTTTCAGATGTCTTGACAGAAAATGAACCTAAAATCCAAAGTTTGGAACTGATTTCCAATTTGTACGGTTTAAATTTAGAAGAAATCAAAGCTGAAGTTAAAATTTTTAATCGCATATTTAAAAGCTCAACAGAGACGGTAGACGGATAACTTAGAAAACAGAATCAAATACATTAAGCAACACGATATAAGAAACGGATTTATAAGCCTTCATACATTGTACAAAACTTTCATATGCATACCAATGAACACCGCATCATGTGAAAGAAGCTTTTCTTCATTAAAAAGACTCAAAACGTATCTGCGCTGCACAACAGGGCAAGAAAGATTATCAGACCTTGCGTTATTGAACATTGAAAGGGACATTATAATAGACTAGCTGTGGGGCCCGGCGTTGCACAGGCTTTAAAGTAGTGATGAAAATTTAAATAAACTACTCGCCGTCAAGGCGGTATATAATGATATATAACCGCCAAGGCAACTCGCCTTTAAAGTAGCGAGGAAAGTTTCAGCAAACTACTCGCCGCCAAGGCGACTCGCCTTTAAAGTAGTAAGGAAAGTTAAAACAAATTACTCGCCGCCAAGGCGGCTCGCATTTAAAGGAGGGAGGAAAGTTTTAGCGAAACCGGTTTCAAAAAACTACTCCTCGCTAAAGCGGCTCGCTAAAAAACTTTCCCGCATAAAAAAGTCAATCGCATTATTTGCACATGCTTCCTCAGGAATAAAAACAATGTCAAGTAGCATATATTTAACACTCTCCCTAAAAAACAAATACAATTCCCTACCAAAAACAAATATTTCCAAACCGCTCTCTTCCTGTAACATTAATTGCAAAATTCCAAACAAAAAAGTTGTTTTAATATTTAGATCGCAGCCAAAAAAAATCCCTGCTAAAAACATGAATTACAATTTAATTTGAAACACATTTTCAAAATGGTACCAGAAAAAAAATATAAGTCATTAAGTAGGCAGGAATTCAAGTGAAACACGGACGATCGCATTATTTGCCTTGTTGAAACGCCGTAAAATGAAATGCTTTTAAGAAACGTAATGAAGAAAAGGACACCAACAATGAATTTAAAAGATGTCGCCATAGCAACGCAATAAAACATTAATAGTTTGATCAGGAAAGAGGTTTTCGAACTCTAAGTTCAAACGCTTGTAACTTCTTTTCTAGTAGAGATAAAAGCTTGGTTCTTCGACTGTAAGTCGAATCAGTTCTGGGGTTAAAAATATCGCCCTATCCAATGGCGTAAAAATCAAAACTGTGGAATAATTAGTTTATTTTTTATTGATGGTTTTAATGAACCAAGTATTGCAAGAAATCGGGTGAAGCCTTGCAAAAGGCAAGTTTAAAAATTGAATAACTCATGCTGTGTTTAAGTTAGAGAATCGGAACAAACTGCATAGGATGGACAAAATTTTTCTGCTTCCAACGATATATAACATTAATATGTGCAAGTAATTTTTAACCCCAGTATTCGGCGATGTATGGGAAAATTGCCTTGAATTCGAATAAAAAACGAATCGCTTATCGAATCTTTTCAAATTATAGCCTAAAGTTTTTCTGGATAAATGGACTATTCAACACAAAAAGAATTTTTCAAATCGAACCAGTAGTTCCTGAGATTAGCGCGTTCAAACAAACAAACAAACAAACAAACTCTACAACTTTATATATTAGTAAAGATAAAGATGCTGTCATCAATGCATTTTCTTCAAAGGCAGAGATGAAAGGAAGGCGCCTTACCCTTCATTAGTGCTTGGTTGAATATGTTTTTTTTTTTTTTTGTCAGATTTATACTTGTTTTCATGGTTAATATATTTAATTTGTAAATTTAAACTAATTTTTATTTCCTTTTTGCTGTTCGGTAATACATGTAACTTTTGATTACACATTTTATTTTATAGCTTTTGATATTCCTGACTTGTTGCGCACGTTATGACTCAGTGCATGTAAATTTGATTCTTAGAGCAGAGATTTTTTGTATAGCATGGATTAAAAAACCAGTAAGAACTGAGATTGATTTTAGAAATCGATAAGATTTCAAGACCTACCTGTTGAAAAAAAAATGGAATGAATAAATTTTTAGTTTAGTACTATACGGAATGGTTGTTGCCAAACACGAGTTTTTCAGTGCAATAAATTTTATTGGTAGAAATACAGTTTCTATTCGACGAGTCATTTCACATTCTATGTTTATCACCCAGCTTTCCATTTTGAATCAATCTTAATTGATTCATCTTTAACGCATTAAAGATGTTGGTTTCGAATTCCTTGTGAAAGAATTTTTCTTCCAAATGTTACCATTGCCAATAAGACCATTTTGCTCCGAACAATGGTTAAATCAATATCGCTTTTACTAATTTATGTTTTCTGAATTCATTAAGATTAGTAAATGTACTTCCAGAAGTTGACCGAATGAATGAACAATGCCTATTTCACATGTGAAATTTTAGCAACTAATCCCTCTGTAGGTTTTCTTTAAGATGTACTCTCAGTAACAGAGAGTAAAATGTACTCTTCTCGTCTCTAGTGCCTTGTTCTGTTTTTAAAACATTTAACATATTCATTTCGTAAAAAGTTTTTCGATTTTTTGATTTTATTATTCTTATCATCATCATCATTATTATTATTATTACTATTTGTTTATTTATTTATTTTTATTATAATGATGATTATTATTATTATCATTTTTTTTTTTTTGAAAAATTACATTTTGCATTATTTTAATCGTAAAAAGAAAACCCTTACAAAAAGTTTGCCCCCCCCCCCCCCCCACTTTTCGAGGCCAAATTACGCCTATGCCATTGTTCAATTATGATAATTTCATTTTTCAAATGCAGTTTCAAAGTAAATAAGAAAATTAAACCAAAACAGCAATAATTCAGAGAGTTTCAATGAGAAACTATGAGAAGCATTTTTCGGAATAGTTTTGAAAATTTTTCGGAAGGGGTTTAAACCCTAAAAACCCACCCCTTAAATACGGCCCTGGTTTGGGGGTCTTGGTCAAATTAAGATTTCGGAGCTCTTTACTCGAAACCAGATTAGTGTAATGTTGAAGAGTCCTAAAGTAATTACAAAAAAACTTCCACACATTTACTGCGCCACTTTGCACACAACGTGAAACAAATTCTATTTTATCCAATTATTAAAAAATTGCAAATTGATAGAAAATGAAGAATAATATTTTTATGCAGATGATGATATTAACCCATTAATGCTAACTAATTGAACACTATTATTTGGTTGAAATGTTCATTTTGGGAAATTCAGACCCTTGTTTGAACCGTCCCTAAAAAAGGGACGCTAGGTACTAATGGGTTAAATATTCACTCCCGGGCTTTTTGCGGAAAAATAGTAATTATATCTTTAAAATCAAAGTTGCTATAATAAAAAAATATTTAAAGGAAATTTCGAATCTTTCTATAAACAATATTTAAACGATTTCTTTTGTGCAGCACAACAGACGTATCTCATAAAATATGTCCTTAATGAGACAAAAAATACTATTTGAGTAATACTTCTGGAATTCTTCAAACTTAAATTGCATTACGTAGGAGTAGAGCCCGTGTTCTTCATAAAGTTTGATGAAGAAAGAATCCAACTTATATTCAGGGTAAATTTATTAAAATAGAATTACCCTAACGTATGTTTCAATGCATAAAATTAAAAATATATCCTGTATTATTAGTTAGCCCTGATTTTTTTTATCAGCTCATTAAAATAACAATTAGTCTAGTCAATAAAGGATTTGAAAAAACATTAAAACATGCAGTTTTAAAAATTGGCCATACAGGTACAGGAAGGGCTCCTGATGAACATACTAAAAGTCCCCAGTGGTGAGGGGGGAGCTCGCAGCGCCACCTGGTGCTTTATGGGTGATTTTTCAATTTTTGTCTTATATCCCAAAAACTATTGACTTTCGAGAAAAAATGTCAATTAATAAATTAAAGAGCATAAAATTATCTTTAAAACGCTTTTTTTGTTTTTATTATAGCTATAATAGTTGCCGAGATATTGAACTTCAAAGTTTGTCATTTTTTGAGAAAACGACTATTTTTCCCCTCTTTTCTATTTTTGGAGCCGCCTCAGTGATTAATTTGATATTATTCTTTTCTTTTTTCGACCTGAAGTAGTACAGGTCATTAAGGTGATTTGATTTCTTGAAACGGGGAGGCAGGTTGGGGAGAAAGGAGGCAAGGAATGAAGGGAAGACAAAACTATGTGCAAGTGTACTTTTCACTATTTTCCCCTCTACCATAGTTCAGCAAACGAAGACACAAAATAAGGGCGAAAAAATAATAATATAGTTCTAAAAATTGGCATACAGATACAGGAAGGTCTCCTGGTGAACATACTAAAAGTCCTCGGTGGTGAGGTGGGAGCTCGCAGCGCCACCTTGTGTTTTATGGGTGATTTTTCAGTTTTCGTCGTATATCTCAGAAACTATTGACTTGCGAGAAAAAATGTCAATTAATAAATTAAAGAGCATAAAATTATCTTTAAAACGCTTTTTTTTGTTTTTATTATAGCTGTAATAGTTGCCGAGATATTGAACTTCAAAATTTGTCATTTTTTGAGAAAACGACTATTTTTCAACTCTTTTCTATTTTTGGAGCCGCCACAGTGATTAATTTGATATTATTCTACCCCAGAGCAGGTAGCGGAGGCAGGCCAATCATTTTTCTTAGCCTTATATGGGGCTCCAGTAAATATAACTTCTCTGAATGAACAGAGATTTATATCTTTTCAGAGAGCAGCAAGAAAAATAAAACCTGATCTTGCTTCCTTCCCACCTACTGAAGATGCCGCAAAATTTCATTCATTAAGAGTTTATCACCAGATTCAAAAGTGGTTGGGGAGATTACTTCCACCCGATGCCTGGGGATAGAAAAAAGCAGGTACATCATGGAAACCTATAACAACTTCAAGGCTTCCTGCTCCTGACTCCATTCTCTCCATGATTTTTTGTTCATGCACAAAAGGATGTGGTGCAAGATGCGGCTGCAGAAAATCAAGGATAAACTGCAGCATTGCTTGCTTAAACTGCCAGGGTATCTGCCTTAACGGTTCAAAATTGGGTATCGCATTAGATGAACAGTCAGACGACGAAAGTATCCATTTAACTTGAGTACAATGTCATTTTCATGTTAGTTTATATTTATTCTACATCTGTTCACTTTCATTATTTTATTTGCATTATTCTATTTTTTTAATGTTTGGACTTTTTTTATCATTATTTTTATTATTTATCCTTTTCGCAGAAGGATATACGTTTTATTTATAACATGATTAAAGGTCTTCTTGGATTTTAGTTGACTTAAATAGCACAGCACTATCGAAATTTAAGAAAAAAGTGATTGATATGCCTTTCGCAGTCCCAAAAAATAAAGAAAGAAGAAAAGAAAAAGATAGGTTTTCAAAATCTCACTTTAGAACTTAAATGTCAAGTCTATTCCATCTATTTCAGTTATAAAATACTAATTCATTCTTTATTCGTTTTAAAGGTATTTTTATGTTCTTTAATTTACCAATGGATGATTTTGCTGGCGAATGCATAGTTTTTGGGATATAAGACGAAAACTGAAAAAAACGCACCTGGTGGCGCTGCGAGCTCACCCCCTACCACCGAGGACTTTTAGAACGTTCATCAAAAGCCCGTTTTGAACGTGTGTGCCAATTTTTAAAACTATATTATTATTTTTTCGCCCTTATTTTGGGCCTTCGTTTGCTGAACTACGGTAGAGCGAAAAAAAGTGAAAAGTACACTTGCACATAGTTTTGTCTTCCCTTCATTCCTCGCCTCCTTCCTCCCCAACCTGCCTCCCCGTTTCAAGAAATCAAATCACCTTAATGACCTGTACTACTTCAGGTCGAAAAAAGAAAAGAATAATATCAAATTAATCACTGAGGCAGCTCCAAAAATAGAAAAGAGGGGAAAAATAGTCGTTTTCTCAAAAAATGACAAACTTTGAAGTTCAATATCTCGGCAACTATTATAGCTATAATAAAAACAAAAAAAGCGTTTTAAAGATAATTTTATGCTCTTTAATTTATTAATTGATTTTTTTTCTCGCAAGTCAATAGTTTTTGAGATAAAAGACGAAAATTGAAAAATCACCCATAAAACACCAGGTGGCGCTGCGAGCTCCCCCCTCAACACCGGGGACTTTTAGTATGTTCATCAGGAGACCTCCCTGTACATGTATGCCAATTTTTAAAACTATATTATTATTTTTTCGCCCTTATTTTGGGTCTTCGTTTGCTGAACTATGGTAAAGGGAAAAATAGTGAAAAGTACACTAGCACATAGTTTTGTCTTCCCTTCATTCCTCGCCTCCTTCCTCCCCAAACTGCCTCCCCGTTTCAAGAAATCAAATCACCTTAATGACCTGTACTACTTCAGGTCGAAAAAAGAAAAGAATAATATCAAATTAATCACTGAGGCGGCTCCAAAAATAGAAAAGAGGGGAAAAATAGTCGTTTTCTCAAAAAATGACAAACTTTGAAGTTTAATATCTCGGCAACTATTATAGCTATAATAAAAACAAAAAAAAGCGTTTTAAAGATAATTTTATGTTCTTTAATTTATCAATTGAAATTTTTTTTCGGAAGTCAATAGTTTTTGAGATATAAGACGAAAACTGAAAAATCACCCATAAAACACCAGGTGGCGCTGCGAGCTCCCCCCTCACCACCGGGGACTTTTAGTATGTTCATCAGGAGGCCTTCCTGTACCTGTATGCCAATTTTTAAAACTGCATGTTTTTTTGTTTTTTTCACCCTAATTTTGACCTTCGTTTACTAGACTAAATCATTAACGTTCATTAACGTTTTAGACATAAGGGAGAAAGCTGACAGTTAATGTTACTGCTAACAATTTTGTAAAAAGTCTTGATTTCTCTTAATGACAAAGAAAGAACGTTTAGCCAATGTATTAAGAAGCTGCATCTGAAATTTGAATTTTTTCTTTTAAATATGTTTTTAAACTAACTAATTTGTTCGAAATTAGACCTTTATTATTAATAGTATCATTAAAAATATCAGAGCTACTTTCTTAACTTTATGCATTTCAACCAATTGATTTTGCTGTACATATTTGTATCGATTTTATAGTGGGAGAGTAAACCAAAAGAAGTTTAGTTTGTGAAAATCAAAGATGAAAATTATGTAATAAGAAAATAAAGAAGTTGAAAAAATGTTAACAACGCAAATTGATTTCTTGAATATTTTCTTCTCCTTTTCTTTTACCATGCTTTTATTAACTTGCTTTGGTGTTAGTTTGTTCGGATGGAATCTTGCAACTCAATTTTAACCCACATATTGGTGTGATCGGATTTGTTTGATAAAATGTGTTTTGATGCTCTTTGTACTTTTTTATTTATTTATTTATTTATTTATTTTATTTTATTTTATTTTATTTATTTTTTTTTTTTTTGAAAACGATTGAGGATTTTTTCTACGGAAGAACTGTAACAGTTACATTCTTTAAAAGGTGCGACAAAACTTTATTCGTTTATTTACTTTTCACGTGTCTATTTCATCTGATGAGAGGGGTATATTTTGCTTTTAGAAATCAGCTTTAAGTGCTAAAAAGGTATGTTTGACACAATTTTCAGTCTCAAATAATCAAGAGAATAATGATCAGATGCTAGAATGCCGATGTCGATGTACGGGAAAGTAGGCTCGTTTAGTTCTTGACAGAACTTCTTGTTTCTTTTTAAATTGAAACTGGGCAAACAAGTACTCCTAACTCTCCGTGTATGGCAGTTAAATCAAAGTGTTTGCCAATGAAAACAGAACATGGTTAAATAATTTTGGACCCTGTATGATCTTAGGGGACGTGTACCAGGCTAGACAGATATCAAAACTGCTTGGAATAATGATAACTCTGAAGAGATAAGACGCTAAAAAAACATCTGCAATACTCCTAGAAACAGATGAATTTATTTGTGAAACAATATATAGAAATGAAAAAGCAAATTTGCGGAATTGAAACATGTGTTTTTGATGTAGCAAATTACAGTACAATATTTTCCTGTGAAATTACCACAAAAGCTTCATAATAGCCTACACTACCTTTTGAAATAGCCACATTATTTTCCTAAAGATTCGGAGAACTTCAATATTAGTGAAGAAAATCCAAATCACATTCGATTGTATGTATATCTTTTTT
The DNA here is from genome assembly GCA_038373865.1 of Uloborus plumipes. NCBI lineage: Eukaryota > Metazoa > Arthropoda > Arachnida > Araneae > Uloboridae > Uloborus > Uloborus plumipes. The sequence continues at coordinate 25,681 of JAXGGA010010192.1, forward strand.
TGTACCGTGCGAAAAAGTTATTACATAATACATACTACACTTCAAAAAATGTGAAAATATTTTAGCTATCACCACCGGGTTTGCAGCTATATTATTAATAGTTATATTTGAGTAATATTTTTTAATAAATCAGAAACTGGAGCTGGTAATTAGCAGCAACATTTTTGGCAGTAATATTCTGAATCACCAAAAGTTCAAAACAGTTTTTTGAAGTCTAATTTAGCAAAATTTGTTCCGAAATTGGGGGCTGCTGCAGGAGAGAGGGTTCAAGTGGAATATGTTGGTCAATTCTATGAGGTGAAGTTAGTGCCATTCAAAAATATAAGTAGCCAGTTAATGTCAAGTTTTGAGCAGTAAAATGTTTGTAAATGGCCTAACAATGTGAATGAAATTTATTATTCGAAAGAAAAAGTAATAAAAAAATTAGCCTTCCCCAGACATAGTTATCTCAAGAGGACAATTTATTAAAAATTAATGTGTAAAACTTAATTTAACTAAGATTTTGTTGCCATTCTTTATTTCTTATAATTTAACATCAAGTTTTGGCAAAATATATGCTTTGTTAATAATTAGAGAGACATTATTTATTATTGTAGCAATGTTTTGTTATCGTAACATCAGTCACGAAATCTTTGTTACATCAGTCCCACCTATTACATATTTTCTGTGCTATCAGTTTTTCAGTTTTCTCCACCAAGAAAAGTATTTTTATAAAGTCTGAAATCTCTATTTTTATGGGAATTTTATTTTTTGTGTTTCACGCTATTAGTTTAAAGAGGATTTCAAATTGAAAAAAAGTCAATTTTAGTGATATCGCTTTTGTGTAACATCAGTCACATACTTTTGATTCCCCATAATTTATGAAAAGAAATTTCCTCATACCTAATGAGTTATGAAAAGTCTTTAAGTATACTCTCTAATGATATTTTAGTTCAAATTTAGAGGGAAAAAATTAATTTCAAGTCAGTACTGAATTTTTAATTTAAAAATAGAGTCAAACTGTAACGTCAGTCACCGTGGATTGACTCAGTAATAAATTGTGAAATAAGCTAGTTTTGCAGTTTATTACTGCGCTTTTACAGTTTTAAACTGAAACCTCCACTTTCAGTGTTATACTGTAAAAACAACAATTCAGTTTTTGGAGTGTATTAAAAATTCCCACTAACAGATTTTCCGGATAATTTGTAAGAAGTTCTGAATCTTTATTGGGCTTTCAATCTACGTGTGGTTTAGAAAAATTAGTTAACATTTTTAGTCTGTCTTAGAAACATGGTAAATAAAAAGTATTTTTCATTTAAATAATATATTTTTTTAATTTCAGATAATGAACCGTAAGTTGAATGAAACCGGAGCAATTAGTTGATAGGGTTATTCCATGGGGGGGGGGGGGGGGGGGGTGACTAACGTAACAGTCAGAGCTGATTTTGTAACTGTTTTTACTTGTATTTTAAAGGATAAAAAATATTTTTTAGTTATATGCTGGTGGATTTACAATGTACATGGTATCTATGTATCATTTCTGCTAAGAATTTAAAACAAAATTAATGACAGTAGATATTTTTTCAACCAAAATAGCAGCGTGACTAACGTAACATTTTTGCAACCCTGAAAATGAATGCTCATGTTGTGAGGCAAAAATTTCTCAAAGTTAAGCAAGTTTTAAATTGAATGATATATTTGAAAAATGTATAAAGTTATTTTAAAAATTTTAAAAACACATTTATTAAATCTTAATTTTTTTTAGTCTTAAGTATCACTTTTACTCAAGATGGAGTGTGACTAACGTAACGTGACTAACGTAACCATCGGATAACAAGCAGTAGACACACTACAAACTATTTATTATGGCTAATCTCAGTCATAATTACAATACTTTTTCAATTTTTTAAAACTTCTTATGTTGTATGATTTTTATTTATTTATTCATTTTTTGACACTTTTTTCGCTTCAGTACTTTTTTTTTCTTCAGCTGAGGTTGACATTTCTATGGAATGACCCGATATACAACGCTGATAAAATGCACTCATAGCTTCACTACACTATGCCTGTATTTCATTGCTGGAACATGTTTTAATGTAATAAAATGTGTAAATGATGCCAGTTAAATATCGAACTGCGTAGAAACATTGACAAACGTTGTTAAATATTTACTAATTTCTGCATTCAAGTTATAGAGGCGATTGTTTATTCTGCACTCCAGAGAAGGAGCTTAGCCATGTGTAGTTGTTCAGCGCAATTGTCATGATGCGTTTAGAAATTTCAGTTACAGACTTTTATGAATAAATGAAGACGGGGAAGCTTTGTAGGCATTTTATTGTAGTGAATTATTAAATTATCTTTCTTTTAATTTAATTCAAGCGGAATTGAAAACTTTTTTTTTTTTTGAACTTGGACACCAACGGAAGGAATAATCCCTTTTTTTTAGATCTTTAAAAAATAAATATATCCAGTTCAGAATTAATATTTCCATTGAAGTTAAATCAGGGAACTAGTACTTCATAATTTTTTTATTTCCTCTCCACTCATTGATTGGTTTCGGTAAAGGAAAAAAAAAGAAGAAAAAAGAATAAATTATTATATGCAAACCGGTTTTGAGCAACATTTTTTAAAAACTTGTACACTATGATAGATTTTTTTAGATTTGAACTCAATATAAATGAACAATAGAGTACTATTTTTGAGTAGAATAATGAAAAGTTAAGAAGGAAAAGAAAGAAACGAAAAGAAAGAGAGAGAGAGAGAGAAAGGAGAAAAGTTAAGCCATTTATGCCCAATAGCCTAAAAACGGGACGCTTGTTAGTTACTGCATACAAAAACCTGTGATGGGTATATCATTTTACTAAAACTGTTTTTCACAAGTTAAATAGTCCTTCTTCGTGAGAGAACCAGTTAGAGCCACTATTTGGACATCAGAGTTTATTTATTGACAGCTATTTTCAGACAAATCAGTCAGGCAACGATCCAGCATGGGTAGCCCCAGAAAGTAAGTTTTTTTTGTGAACATATTTTTCATAAAATCAAACTATTTTAAAATGATTTGCTTAAAATTGATCAGAGATGCCTTCTGTAATGTTACTTTGCGCAAGTAAGGTCGTATTTTGCTCACATATCTGCAAAAAATCCCATAAACAGGAAGCCAAATAACTTAATAAATGTGGCAACGGCGAACTATTTTAAGCCTGAAATGTATGTAAACCGTTCCACGTAAGAGTTTTAAGTAGATACAAATTGAAAAAAAAAATGTTTAAAAAACTTGGGAATAAATGGGTTAATTTTTTTTTTTTTGCCTACATTTTTAAACTTCAAACATGATATCTTGAGAAATTATTATCACATTGTTCAAAAGAAATTTTAGGAATACTTTATTTAAATGTTTGTTTTAGGGAATGAACTAAAGTAATTTTTGTTGTTTTACTACTTTATGTTACGGACATTCATTAAAAAAAATTATGCTAAAAATATGTTAAATGTATCATAACAATTGTTTGAATACCTCTAAAATCTTTATTTATTCAAATAGTAATTGAATTCTAGTACATTTCCTAGAAAACAATTTAAAGAAAGTATTACAATTTCTTGAAGACTTTAGATGTTTTTCTTAAGTAAAACAGTTTTGATTATCTTTTACATTCCATCGTTCCCATTTTCTCATCCTTCAATACTCGTTTATTATTTAACGTTACTTAATTATTTTCATTGCATTAAATGTTATTTTAAAAATAATTTTTCGACTCTAACATGTGCTTTATTGTTATAACTATTTTTGAATTTTGTCTATTAAAAGCTGTTTTTATATATGTATTCCTCAGAACATGAAACCACGGAAAAAGAAAAATAACCGCATGTAGTAAAATTTGCTTCTCCCATAAGCAGTCAAGATATGTAATTGAAAATCTTCTTAAAAGCCTTGTATTAAAATCAATTACAAGCATTTTACTTGTTAACAAATTGAAACTAAAGACAGATAAAAGTTTTTAAGCATTAAGATTTCTTTACGTGTTGGTCAGCAATAAAATCGGCTACCAATTGCGTGAATAAAGGCTTAGTTGTATTTTAAATCTGCTAAAGTAGGTTATAATTCGAGTTCTATTGTAACATGGAAGTTCCAACTTCTGTTGCTAGAATGGGATGTAATACAGTTGAAACAGGCAATGGTTTGATTCAAAAATCGGACAGAGAAAAAGGGTAAAACAAAAAACAAGCATTTTTTAAAGTCATTTGAAACATTAAATTAGCTAATCGGAAACACAAAAATATCGGAAATTTCGAATTTGTTATCCCCTTCCCGTTGAGGGGGGGGGGGGATGAGATTTCACGGTACTCTTGCTGACCCCGAGTACACTTTCATGATGTGAATAAATAAATAATATTTTGAGAAACCTTATTTAACATTTTTTATGAAGAATAAGATCATGGAATTCATGTTCTGAAAACATAATCAATCTTTCTCAAGTCTCGATTACATGAAAAACGAACGCAGAAGTTGATTGATTAGAGAATCAAATTTTCTGAAACATATTTCAATATTGAACCAGACATTGCGTATCTTGTGTCGAAGAAAAGCATCATGCACCAAACTGCAGAGCCTTTTTCATCCACTTTCCATCAAAAAATTGTAGTTTGAAGCAATATTGTTCGTTATTAATGAAGCTAGTTTTTTTAAAGGGCACAACGTATACTATACAAGATCGTAACAATTGGTTGAAACAAATATTTGCTGAAAACAGAAGTGAATACAGGAGTAGTTTTTAGGATGGGCCGCGCCTCGAAAAGTAAAAAGTGACTCCACCCCCCCCCCTCCATCATACATTCTTTTTTACAAAACAAGTTTTCATGAGGTTCCTTTAAAATGATTTTAAAAAAAAAGCTTCAAAGTCAATTAATCTAAATAGACAAATAAACAAATACCTTTGTGCCTAAAATTAAAAGCATATAAAAAAAACTTCAACTAATCTACTTTAAAGTACAAAAGTATTACATCGGGTCTAGTGGGGCAAAGTAGATTTTTTTCAGCTTAGATGCATAATAAGTGCAAGAAATTCTTTAAAACACTTCAATATTTTTATTGTTATTTTACATTACATTAAAGAAGAACAAGGTACAATGAAGTTTAGTACAAAAATTATATATTTAAGTAGTCTCGTGACCATTTCTTTTCGCCACTTCGATGATCACTGTACCCCATGGGGTGGGGTAAAGTGGTCATTTGGTAGAAAATACATGAAAAACCAAAAGAAATTATCATAATATTTATTTGTTATAGTTATTTATGATGGTAAAACGAACATGCACGAGTATATGCGTGCATTCACGAATATTTACGTTTATATATCAGTATTATACATGTATACATCAATACACAGCATTACTTAGAAAAATTATCACTAATAATTAAAACAAGAGGTTATTAAAACAGAATAATATATTTTTTCTATCAAAGAAGAATTAATGAACGAATCGCGATGCAAATAAGTGTCCTTGAAATCGAAATTCGAAAGTTTTGCGTATTCTTACACCCTGACCTCCGACTACAATACTGCCGTGGGCAGGTAAACGGCAGTATCTACAAAAATGAGTTTTCGAGATATTTGAAGAAACGCGTTTTTGATTTCCCACAAACATCAATAAAACACTGAACTTCGAACATAGGCGGTACTATATGTTTATACTGATATATTTTTTGGGTAATCGATTGAATTTTGATTTTGCAAGCGCAGAGAGAGGTAAAGCAGATACTGCCGTTTACCTGCCCTTTTCACTCTAATTGTCATGCGGAATTGACTGGCAGTCGGCAGTAACTGCATAGTATGCAACTAAATGTCCTGTATTTACATATTCGACAACATGCGGAGTAGATATGTTATTACGAAATACATTATTGCATTGTGAATGATATGTTTCATTTAAAAATATACATAAATACCGTGTATCCACTTGATACAGATTTAATATAAACGAACGCGAAATATAATTAAAAAATATAATGAAACTGTATTGTATTATGCGAAATATGAAGCAAAACTTGATGATTCTTGAGCCATTTTTACTTCATTTTACTTAGTAAAGGAAGTATTGTGATCACACAGAAAATTTCACTCAAAATTCGGTCTAAATTTTGATTTTGCTCACTCCCGAATGAATGTTGAGTAGTTTTTTCGACCTATCAGCACGTGCATATGTACCTACTAACATATAAACAGCCGAAATATCCTTTTCGACCATGCCCCAGTTAATTACGACGAGTTTTCTCGTGACGTCTGTATGTACGTATGTATGTGCGTATGTATGCTTGTATGTATGTATGTATATCGCATAACTCAAAAACTATATGCCGTAGAAGGTTTTAGTTTGGTATGTAGGGTCTGTGGGTGGTCTAGTTGTGCACCTCCCCTTGTGGTTGCATTTGAATGTTCCCAAGGGGGTCTTTTACCCCTTTGTGGGGTAAATCAATGTTAATTTCAATGCAGATTGAGTGATATGATTTAGTGCAATCACTTGGCGATATATCGCCAAACTTTTAGTCGCCAAGTATTTGCCGCCAAATTGGCGACAAATTTGGCGAAAAACTGATTTTGTTTTAAAAAATTTGGATTCAATTTGGCGCTATTGGACACATTTTGCGAAAAATTCACTGAATCATTTTAAAATCGGCGTTATTTAGAAAATAAATCATTGTAAAACATTATTTTGCATTAATTCGTGACAAACTGGGGGAGTAAATATTTGAGTTGTTATCTTGCTCACTCTAATGCACTATTTTAACACTTGAGGCATTTATTATGGAATTTAAACGTAAAAGGAAGTAATGTGACGTTCACACCAGATGTGTTAAAATTACTACAAATCAGTAAATGCTTTGTACTTTGCATCAAAACAAGAAATCACTTTGAGAAAAAGAGCGCTTGAAATGCTTGTTGTGCTGACGATTTTTTTCATAGTACTATTAAAAATGTAACAGCTAGGAATTAAACTGCAAAAACTATTGTCTGTTAGTATGAAAGCAACTGTAATTAAAAGAAAACAAAACAATGTAAATAAAATCATATCATTGCTGCATTTTTGTTTATCGTCTGCCAAGTTTGGCTTGTGTATCTTTGAAATCGTGAAAAATGTTGTCTGCTAGTGGAGAGAAAATTTATTTGAAAGAAAAAAATCTGGTATGGACCCCACACTACTTCCTTTTACGTGTAAATTTCTTAGTAGATGCCTTAAGTGTTAATATAGTGATTGGAATGAGCAAGATAACAATTCAAACATTTACGCCCCTAATGTGCCACCAAACAATGCAAAAAAGGATTTACAACGATTCATTTTCTAAATATCGCCGATTTTAGCATCATTCAGTGGGTTTTTCGCAAAATACCGCCAATAGCGCTAAATTGAACCCAAACTCATAAAATAATTTTTTTCGCCAAATTTGTCGCCAATTTGGCGATATGTCGCCAAGTTGGCGACAAGCACTTGGCGACCAAAAGCTTGGCGATGTATCGCAAAGTGGTAATGCCAATTTATATCACTTAAGTCTGCATTGATATTAACACTGATTCACCCCAAAAAGGAATAAAACACCCCCTTGGGAGCATTCAAGTAAAACCAACGACCTCCCTTGACCTCCCACTAGGGGACCCCTACTTTCACTCAGTTTAGGTACAAAGGAAAACGGCTTTTGCGGCTTGATGCAAGTTTTGCACAGCGATTCATATTATGTTCATCCTGCAGACATGCAGATACTGCCGTTTACCTGCCCACAGTAACGAAAAATGCAGTTACTGCTAATTACCATTGGTTAAAAAACAGTTTTTTTTCATCGGAAACCAAAAAAAGATGCTTGTACCATAAAACTAATGTAACATAGATTTCAAAAATGCAAAAAAATGAAAATCGAAAAATTTGCAGTTACTGCCCTTTACCTGCCCACGGCAGAATATTACTTTGTATGTGTCTGCGTGTGCTTTTTTTAAAGAAAAAGTTTTTCAAAATTTTTGCATATGTTACGAAGAAATTAAAAAGTAGTTAATGGTACAGTAGAGTTTTTTTTTTTTTTTATTATTGCTTTGCGAGGGCCTCGGGTCCCCTGGGCAGTGACGTACGCAGACAAATCATTTCAGGGGAGCTGAGTCAAGATTCTTTGAGAGGGGGGATGGAAGTACCGCATGAAATGTAGCTAAGACAGGGATTCAAGTGAAACAGGCCATCGCAAACTGCAATCGCTACTGGAAATGAATTACATTAGAACGTTTCTTGATAAAAACATCGTGACGTCAGCGTGACGTTTGCCTATGAAAAACGAGCTAGATAAAACGTCACAGCCTACTTAGCGAATAAGAGGAGATCACTGACTGCTTGTGAGCTCTTATTGGCTCCACCCGTAGTGACGTCAGTGCCAAGTTAAGTTGATGATAATGCAATTCACTTCCAGTAGCGATTGCAATTCGAAGCGATTGCAATGGTGTTTCACTTGAATTCCTGCCTAAGAAAGGTAAGTGTCAAATTTATGCTTTAATGGCTGTTTAAGTCGACAAAAATACATCATTAAAAAAACTTTTTTGTCATTAAAATTAAAGAAAGCGTTTTAATGGACACAGATAATGGTAAATTTAAATTAAAAAAATATTCTTCATTGAAAGAGGTGTTTCTGAAACAGTTGTTTGCAATATTTTGACAAATTTACGCTCTAATAATGTTAATTTTGCAATTTATTTTACTTTTGCTCCCAATACTGGTTTTACATTCAATTTGCTGAAATTTATTTAGTAGAATCAGATGACTGAAAAACGTTAATCGGCATTTCTAAAACATAGATTTGCAATAAACATGGACATAATGGAATAATAGGATAGTCATAAACATGACGTATACCCAGGTAGCATAAAAAACGTTTAAGCGTTTTATAAACGTTTTTAATCCGTTGTCACAACGTTAATAACCATTTTACAACCTTTATTCAACGAAGTGTGCTACTTGGGAAGTAAAATAGACATGTCAAAACAAAACAAAAAAAAAAAAAAAATCTTTCTCTTAATTTTCTCCTATATTTAATTATCTGTTCTGAAAGCTTTTCTGATTTTGGGATTTCAAAAAAAAGAGAACTTAGCTTACATTTTAAGAATTCGTTTTGGAAATTTCCGAGGGGGCTGCAGCCCTATCAGCCCACCCCCTGTGTATGCCAAAGCCCCTGGGCACCCCCTAAAATCTACCACTGCTGAAAAAAGACTGAAGAAGCGCTTTTAAATTGATGGTCAAGAAAAGTCAGAAACCTTATACTATTTGAAAAGTTCAAAAGCCTAACTTCCACAAATCAATGCTTGCTTAAGTCCAGCGAGAGGGAATGAAGCAAAAAATAATAATAATAAGTTGTAATGCAGAAAACACTTTGTGTGCGCCCTCTACTATCGCGATCGCTCGACTCGCCCCCTTCTACAGACCTGCTTACAAGCCATGCCCCATTTTGTAAGGGACTCTTCTACCAGGGTAATCGCATGAACCTATCTTTTAGCTAATGAATAGTGAATGCATTGAAAAGCAAACTAGCATTTTGTATTGCTTTCACGGTTAAGACATACTCGATGTAAACAAAGAAATGATCCATTTGCCGATGTCAAATGGCGTTCGGCGCTTTTTGGACATGAACAAATTGATGCTCAGCAACCGCGAACGCAAATCTTATTGGTCTACTTTTTTTTTAATTCCAGAGAATATGTCCAAAAGTGGTATAAAGGAAAACCTTTTGACAACCTGTTTTCTCTTGTTCTGTCTTTTCCAAGAACAGGAGTTTAGTACAAAAGTCCTCATGAAATGGGACGTGGCATAAAAGTGTGATAATTGGAAGTTTAAAACTAATTTGATCCTGATTTAAGGGGGAAATGCTTGGTAGTAAATGTTGTTAATTTGTTAATTAATAGCATAGCACTCTGAAATCTCAAACAAAAGAATGTTCTATCTAACAAATTCATAAAATTAACAGTATCAATAGCCAGCCATCTAGTGTTCAGAGAAGTCTGTTTGCGGACGAGGAGGTGACGGGTTCAAATCTCGGCTCGGGCGTGGACGTATTTTCTCTTTTTTCTGTCACGGTTATCAGCATACGTTATTATTAGAGTTCGTTACAATGCGTGCGTGCGTTGACGGCATGATTAACGCACGTAAATTTACGTATGGGCAGAGACTAGACCCCCTTGTCCTTTTTTCATGAGAATGTGTTGTTGTTCTGTGAATGGTTGCTTACGCTGTAAACGGATCCTTATACACTGAATTCTCCTTTATGCGCCTGCGCCGGCCCAAGGGGCCAACAGAAAAGGGCGCATAAGTGAGAGACGTATAAGTGAACAAGCCTATTTAAAGGACTAAAACAAAACATAGGTTCTAACGAAAGAATGGATAAGAATGTTTCTATAGAAAAGGGATATATTACTACGGTTTGGCAATGACTGTAACGTAAACTACAATGATAAAGAGAAAACAAGTATTGTAGAGTACCTGATTGTGAACTGTTCCCTTTAAAACGATCCGTAGTAGATAATTGCCCCCCTCCGACCTCTACGGAAAAAATGCCTTCCGTGAGCAATAAAGGCGAAAGATTAAAGAGAAAAGTGAAGAAAAATTTTTATTTTTTAAAGAAAATAAATTTAATTTTTACATTTTACCGAAAATTCGGCGCATAAGTGAAATATTTATCTTTTGAGCGACTCATAAACGGATGATAGTATCATTATTTGGCTATATGGAATGTGCTGGGACCATTTAAAATCGTCGTATAAGTGAAAAAGGCGCACAAATGAGGCGGTGTATAAGTGAGAGTTCACTGTGTGGTACTGTGGAAGTCGGATTTCACACCGTAACAGTACAGTTGGAAAAGTGATGCAGCGCCCCTTAATTGCCAGTCTGACCTGCACAGAACAACAATATAATAAGTACAAAAATATTCAAATATAGCAAACTAATTTAGGATGGAGTCAGTAATTGAAAACACATTTAAGCCCGCCACTTATCATGCAAAACCTAAACACCAATGAAAACCATTTCAAAGAAAAAAAAAAAAAAAAAACACATTAAAGTTGTTCCAAAGTCAAGTCAAAATCCCTTCACTCTTCAAATTCGCATTTCATTCTTGGCACAAGAAAACCATCCCGAGCCATCGAAGCGCAAGTCACATGCAGATTTCTCAGCCGACGCTATCGGAAACGACATAAATCACGTCGGGAGGTTAAATCTGTTCCTATAAAATAAGATCAAAGTTTAGCACGAATTCTATTATTGTTAGTCAAATGAGTCGAAATGTTTTCACGGCAAGTGAATTTTCCCATTTATGTTGATTTACATTTATTAACTCCACCGTATATTGACCATCGAGTGAATCTCGCGTGGCAACACGCAACGTGCTGAAACGACTTCTCAATGGTTTATTACGTCAAAATTGATTCTGGTTAACATTAAAATACGGAGACTGATTAGAGGTTCGCGTGTGTCGTGGTAAAAAAGAGTAACGAGTGGATGGTTCGGTTAATTGTTTCACAGTTATCCCAAGTAAGATCGAGTTAAGTTGTAATCTTCAGATTTTTTTTTTTTTTTTTTTTTGTATTGGAGGAAGAAGTTATGGTTATTTGAGCACTGCTACCATTCTGATTGAATTATAAAAGAAGTTACGTAAGAATTGCTAAAAATAAATAAATAAATAAAAATAAAACACTTCACGTTTAGATTGAAAGGATGTTATACCATTTTAGATTGTTGTTTTAAAGGAAGAAATCATGGTTTTTAAGCATAGGTTTAATTCTGAATTTTTTAGAACTGGCAATGAAGCAAGATGAAGTTCACGTAAGACTGTAACCTTTTTCTCTTTTCTGCAGAGAAAATAGTTATGGTTTTTGGAACACTGCTTCTATTCAAATTGAGTTATAAAGGAAATTAATTAAACTTTGGTACTAAAACGGAATAAAATTTCACATTTAGAGTGTAAGAATGTTTAACCATTTTCTTATTTTTGTTTCATATGAAGTTATGGTTATTTGAGCACTGCTTCTATTACTATTGAATTAATATCACAGGAAAAAAAATCACGGTTAGGACAAAGGATGTTCAACCATTTTATTCATTCATTTTTTTTATTTTTTTTATATTTTTTTTTATGGAAGAAGTTGTGGTTGTTTGATCACGGATGTAATTCTGATTAAAATGGGAATTTCTCTGGAAATGGCAATGAAATAATATACATTTCACGTAAGATGTTTTCCTTCTCTCTTTTTTTAACAGGGAAAATAGTTACGATTTTTTAAACTCATGTATTCTAATTGAATTTTTCGAAGGAATTACTAAATAAATAGTTCTAGAAATGAACAAAATTTCTCATTTAGAATTTCAGAATGTTTGACTATTTTTTTGTTTAGTTTCAGAAGGAAGAATTTATGGTTATTTGAACACTGGATTGAGTTATGTTGTAATTTCCAGATTTTTGTTTCGGAGGAAGAAGTTATGGTTGTTTGAGCACTACTTTCATTTTGATTGAATTACAAAACAAGTTACGTAAGAATTGGTATTAAAAAAAACTTTACGTTTAGAATGAAAGGATGTTATACCATTTTAGATTGTTGTTTTAAAGGGAGAACTTGTGGTTGTTTAAGTACAGATTTAATTCTGTAATAAAAAAAGGAATTATTTTGGAGCTGGCAATGAAACAAGATAACGTTTACGTAAGACGGTAACCATTTTCTTTTTTCTGCAGAGAAAATAGTTATGGGTCATTTTCACCATATGCTTACATTTCAGAATTTTTAAGTATTTTTTTTAACTTACTATTTTCTTTCAGAAACACTAACAGATGTTTAATCACTTATTTTAGGTGTGTGAAAAAGTAACTGGTTGTACACTTTGATGCATAATTAAGTATTCAAATGATGTTGTAAAACTTTAAGTTGCAAGGAAAATTGTCGTCTATTACCATACAAAATCAATATGAAATTTCACTTTTAAACTATATTATAGCGCCTAGAACCAACTTAATTTGAAATTACTAGCGCCCCTGAAGCTTAAAACAATGTTCGTAGTTGTTAAAATATTGATAAAAAACTGTATGGTAACGGACTTGAAATTTGGTAACGGATTTAACCTTAAACCATAAATAAACTTCAAGTCTGTTACTATGATTTTAATGATATTTTAAAGCATTACACATTCATACATATGTATTCATTCGCTATAATAATACTTTCTAACTATTAAGATACAGAAAAATCATTTTTGGAATATATAAATAAAATAAAACATTTGCTCTAAATCTGAAACTTAGTCCTCAAGCAGTTTTTCATAGGCAAGCAGCACACATAACTATGATTTCACTATTAAGAAAGTTATTTATTTTAACATTATAAACAAGTGTATAATACATTATTAACAAAAGCGAGAAATGGGGGGGGGGGGGTATGTTGCACATAAATGCACGAAAATGCGATTCATCACACGGTCTAATGATGAAGATATCCCTTTTCAATTTTCCCACTACCTTTATTTATTAATGTTCTACTAATTCGTAATTTCGAAGCCAAATTTTTACATCAATAAATTGATTTCAGTACTCTCGCATCAGAGAAGTAATGCACAACTAAATTACAGTATTTATCTATTACGTTAAATTGAAAACGCTTTTTATTAAAAGCTATTTATAATTCTCAGCTAATAATGAAAATTTCGGTATTTTACGTTACCAATATCGATATTTCGAAATTACAAAATAACTCAGAATATCAGTATTTGATGTACGCATATCCCGGTATTGCAATCACTAATGGTGACGGACTTAACCAGTAACGGACTTGACATTTCAACAAAAAATATCAAATTATGGCTAGGATGTCGAACTTAAAAATTGAACAACAACATGCATTTTCTTAGAATTGTATAATGAACAATATTTATGGGTAAAAGTTTGGAAAAAGCAAAAATTAATACTAAAATCTTTGGTAACGGACTTGACAAAGAATAAAAATACGCACCTTCAAGAAATTTTGTGCGAAACGCCACAGCAATACTTCTCGACTGAAAAAAACTAAATGGTACGAAATAGTTACGTTACTACTTTGTTAAGTTAACTGAATACGTGTTACCATCTTTTGGCAGCAATAAATACCTTTTTTAGCTAAAATAATATTAGGGTAACGGGCTTGACAAGAACTTCTGGACAAAATATATTCATACATTTCTTAATTAAAAAAATACTATTGTCAATATTTCTCATGAACATCATACACTAATAGTCAATATATAAAAATGATTTGTCGTATATACTTTTTTATACAATTAAGTATCTAAAAAAACTAGTTGAACTTGTGAAAATGGGAAATGGACAAGCGTTTTTGCCTTGATTCTCATTTTTAAAGACTTATATAAAAATAAATAAATAAATTTCAACATTCTTTTGAGTGATAGAATTTTTGGGGGGGTATTTCTTACAGAAAATAATTGTTCGCGTTTAATTTAAAATAAAAATTATGCTTCAAAATCGTCTTTTTAACCTCCGGACAGAAAATGTAAGCAAATTTTGAAAATGACCCTTATGGTTTTTGGAACACTGCTTCTATTCTAATTGAGTTATAAAGGAAATTACTTAAAAATTGGTACTAAAACGGAATACACATTTAAAATGTAAGAATATTTAACCATTTTTTATTTTTGTTTCATATGAAGAAATTATGGTTATTTGAGCACTGCTTCCATTCTGATTGAATTAGAAAAGAAATTACGTAGGAATTGCTACGAGAAAAAAAAATCACATAGGATGAAAGGATGTTCAACCATTTTAGATTTTGTTTTGAATTTAGAGGTTATGGTTGTTTGAGCACAAGTTTAATTCTAATTGAATTAAAAAAGGAATGCTGAAGGAATTTTCAATGAAAAAAGATGAAGTTCAAGAAAGATATTTAACATTCTTGACTTTCCTTTTTTTGCAGAGTAAATAGTTGTAGTTTTCTGAGCCCTGCTTCAATTCTAATTGAGTTAAAAAGGAAATTACTTCAGAATGGGTACTAAAACGAAATACAAATTTCACATTTAGAATATAAGAATGTTTAACCATTTTCTACCCTAGTTTCATAGGAAGAAGTTATGGTTATTTGAGCACTGTTTCCCATTTGATTGAATTATAAAATAAGTTCCGTAAGAATTGGTCAAAAAAAAAAAAAAAAAAAATATTAAAAACTTCACGTTTAGAATGAAACGATGTTACACCATTTTTTATTGTTGTTTTAAAGGAAGAAGTTATGGTTGTTTAAGCACAGATTTAATTCTGATTAAATTAAAAAAGAAGTTATTTAGGAACCGGCAATGAATCGAGATAAAGTTTATGTAAGACGTAACCTTTTTCTTATTTTTTTGGTAGGGAAAATAGTTATGGTTTTTCGAACACTGCTTCTATTCTAATGGAATTATAAAGGAAATAACTTGAAAATTGCTACTAAAATGGAGCAAAATTTAACATTTAAAATGCAAAAATGCTTTACCATTTCTTATTTTGGTTTCATATGAAAAAGTTATGGTTATTTGAATACTGCTTCCGTTCTAATTGAATTAAAAAATCTGGTATGGACCCCACACTACTTCCTTTTATGTGTAAATTTCTTAGTAGTTGCCTTAAGTGTTAAAAAAAGTGCTTGGAGTGAGCAAGGTAACAATTCAAATACTTACTCCCCTAATCTGCACGAAACAATGCAAAAAATATTTTACAATGGTTAATTTTCTAAATATTGCTGATTTGAAGATCATTCAGTAAATTTTTCGCAAAATATCGCCAATAGCGCCAAATTGAACCCAAATTCAAAAAATAATTTTTTCGCCAAATTTGTCGCCAACTTGGCGATATGTCGCCAAGTTGGCGTCAAACACTTGGCGACATATTGCCAAGTGGTCGCGCCAATTCATATCACTTGAGTCTGCATTGAAATTAACACTAATTTACCCAAAAAAAAGTGGTAAAACACCCCCTTGGGAACATTCGAATGCAACCACAAGGGGAGGTGCACAACTAGACCATCCTCAGAGCCTACATACCAGGCTAGAAGCTTCTACGGCATATAGTTTTTGAGTTATGCGACCCACATACATACATCCGCACACACGTACATACAGACGTCACGAGAAAACTCGTCGTAATTAACTCGGGGGTGGTTGAAAAGGATTTTTCGGCTGCTTATATGTTGGTAGGTACATATGCACGTGCTGACAGGTCGAAAAAACTACTGAACATTCATTCGGGGGTGAGCAAAATCAAAATTTAGACTCAAATTTGAGTGATTTTTTTTTCGCGATCACAATACTTCCTTTACTACGTAAAAGGAAGTAAAAAGGAAATTACTTAAGAATGGGTACTAAAACGAAATAAAAATTCAAATTCAGAACATATGAATGTTTTACCATTTTCTATTTTGGTGTCATAGGAAGAAGTTGTGGTTTATGAGCACTGCTTCTGTTTTGATTGAATTAGAATAGAAATTACGAAAGAATTGATATTTAAAAAAAAAGAAAAAAAAAAACACGGTTAGGATAAAAGGATGAAGAACATCCGTAGCAAACTTATAGCACTGTAAATGTATTGGAAGTTGGAGCGGTTTGCCCTAAATTGAAGTTGACATTGGACCATTCATTTAAAAATAAATGTCGACTTACCGAGGTAGTCGAGTTATCCGCATGTCGAGTTACCGCAGTTTCACTGTATGTAATCTGGAACTCCTTCACAAATCCAACACTTACTTACACCAAAATATCATAACCCTTACGTTCCATCTATAAATATAACAAGAACGGCAAATATAATACTCATTTCTTGTTTATAGCTTGACAAATACATACAAAACATGTCGCTTTTTACTGTAACGTCACAAATAATTTACGTTCAGTTTGGTGAATAAAATATATTATTGTCGCTAAAATATCTGCTGTATCTCAGATATAAGCGATAAAGAAACAAGCACCCGCAACATAAATCCAAATCCTGCGCCATCTTGATTTAAACACTACCATAATGCTATCGTTTTAAAATAGCAAATAAATACTCCAAGAGCATTTCGAGTTATTTGAAGTTTGCCAGATGACTTGCAATCTATTTTCTACTTGCCCCGACGAAAGAATTTTCTCTGGGGTTTTCTTATTTGTTCACGGAAGCAAATTTTGTCTGGTTTAAAGAGAACTTTTCTGACTGAATACAGATTAAAATGTTTTTCTTCGAAAGAAAACAATGCCGTCGAAATTATCTTCTTTGAAGTTTTAATCCATCAAAATTCCCTTGAAGATAGATAGCAGATTTGGTTTCCTTTTTTTTTCTGGAAGCAATTGTAAACGGTAATTGTAACTGCTTTTCATTTGTTGCGTATTTTTAAAAGAAGTATGAGTCCTCCACGGCTCTGGGGTGAAATCTTTGTTTCAGAGGTCCTGGGTTCGACTCTCACTGGTGCTCTGGGTGTTATTTCCTTTTGTTTTAAATCTCTCCTGTGTTTGTTCAGAGGTAGAGGTACTTTGTTCACGGGTCTCCTAGTAAGTGAGGCAAATTAGGCTCTGTCAAATAACAAGAAGTTCCGTCCAGAACTAAACAAGCCTACTGATCAATATTCCCTCAATGAGCTAAGACTAAATTATGCCAAACGTACCTTTTTAACATTTAAAGTTGATTTATGAAAACAAAATATATTCATCTCTCATCTGATGAAAGACATACGAAAAAAATCCATAAACGAACAACTAAAGTAGTCTCTCCAAAACAATGAAATATGTTTAAACTTTATTTTTTTAGTACTAGCTAAAAGTGTTAATGCTCGCCATTATTTAGAACTTTATTCTAATACAATATTGTAATGTTTTAGTTACATTTATTTATTTATTCGCTAGCTGTTGTGTCTGGCTTTGCTCGGATTTTAAATGCAGCATATAAGTTCAGATGAAGATGATTATTCTCTGGCACTAATGGCAAAAGCACTTCAAGAATTTTATTTTTGCCGCACTCAGGCCAAAATGGCAACAGATAGAAAACATTAATGAGATTTTTTTCACGCGCAGATGATCGTCGATTTTCAATTAAAAAATAAATTTCGCTTTCTTTTAAAAGCCCGTATCTTTTTTCAGGGTGGAGATATCGATTAGTGGTTTTGAAAACCGTGGGAAGGAAACTTTCCAAAACGGTATTTTTTGCGTTCTTTCGATTGAGACCAAGATCGAGAAGATCCGATAAGTATTTCGTGTAGAAAGAGCCATTTTGAAGTTCTTTATTCGAAATTCGAACGGATCGGTACTTTTTTCCCACTCAAAAACCACCCTATAATCCTTCCCGGGTGCCCAAGTATCTCCCTGCCAAATTTCGTCTAGATCCGACGTAAATGTGGATTTGTACACACACACATATAAACATATAGTACCTGGCGACCGAGCAACGCTCGGTTAAAAAAAACGAGGTTTGTAAAATCGTGTTTTTTTAAAAGTTCGAAGTACTTTTTACTTTTGCAGCACGCGTGGGTCGAGCCAAAATCAACGTTTGTTGACTGGACGAAGCTAGAGAACCCTGATGAGGGTTTTCTCTTATATTTTCTTCAGATGAGTCTTGGCTGCATAAATTAAAGTTAAAAGATTTTTCGACACGTTATTTAGACATTTTTAAGCCCTTAGTTGCAATTGCGCATTTAAAACAGCCGTAATTTATTTTAAAACACACAACCTTATTTAAATGATGCGCACCGTAAAATCACGCCAAATTAACTTTATTTTCATTTCATTTCATTTCCTTTGGCGCCGAAGGCGCGGGAGCGGTTGATACGAATGGATGATGAGTACCTGTTCTCCAGTACGCATATGGTTCCAGCTGGTTTTGACTTTCACCTCACATCACACTCCAGGGTCCCCCTACATACCACAACTCGTTGTTTGACCGGAATGAGGCCCTGAAGAGCGCTTTGTTCTTTTTGAATCAGACCAAGGTCAAATTTATTTTGATCGATCTCTTCAACATTTCAAATACAATAACAATTCTAACGTGTTGCCAAAACTCGTTTTCCAAATACCATAATAATTTAAATTTAAGCTAATGTGATTAAATATGAAATCTATTGTTAAAGCAAAACGTGGTTGCTATGAAACAGTAACAATGAAAGTAATCATAAAGAAAATGGCGAATGAAAAGCTTCTCAAAATTTTAAACGGGGTTTTTTGTGAAAACTCGCGTTTTTACAGAAAAAACGCAGAGAACTCAAAAAGCAAAACTTTATCTAAATACAAAATTTTATCAAAATCGTTAGAGCCGTTTTCGAGATCCGAAATATATATATATACAAGAATTGCTCGCCTAAAGATAGTTGATATACATATATTCTTCGTTTTATTTATGTAGATTTTAGAAAGTGAAATGTTCATGGTGACGGTGAGAAACATTGTTTTTATTTATTCATACAACTTAAGCTAGGTTTTTACCTTATGATTTTCTGTAACTTTAATATAATTATGTGTTTTATGAATTTCATAACATAGTATTTCTATTAATAAGTAAGTTTTATTCGTGCACTATTCATAAATAAATTTGAATCATCAAATAATATGTGATTTGATGCATAAAATATTTTTTATTTTGGATTTGTTTCTAACAATTAGAGATTTTTATTTGAGGAAATAAACTATTCTTGGTATAAACTCTGCATACAACTTTTTTTTTTTTTTCAGCAACGAAAGTTTTTGTCTCCACAAGCGCCATTTTTATCAATTCCCCAAAAAAGTAAGTGCATTCGTTAAAAGTTGTTTCTCTGCCGGGGGCTTATCAATGCAGGGAAAACAGCCTGCACTCGTCACAATTTAATGATTATAAAGAAAGCAATAATTACGACTTTTAATTACTCAAATTTACAGACAACTGCAGACACGTGTTCCAGGGTTACAGGGAACCTGTTTTCTGAATGCAAAAGAGTTGACCTTATGGATGAAAAGATATCCGACAGAAGAACAGTATACATCAAAAGAAAAAAAATGGGTTCACAAAGTTCCAATGCTCAGTTATAAACTAATAAGGGGGGCCCCCAAAAGGGAAGAAAACCCCAAGGTTTTAAAAAAACCTTTTTTTTTTGGCTTTAAAAAAAAAATTTGGGTTTTTCGAAAAAAATCCCCCATTTTTTTTTTTTTTTTTTCTTTCTTTTTCTTTTTTCCTTTTTTTTTCAAAACTTTTAATTTCCCCTTTTACCCAATTAAAATTTTTTTTTTTTTTGAAAAAAAACCGCCAACCGTTCCGGTTTTTTCCCCCTCCAAGAAATTGGGGAGTTTTTTTTGTCCCCCTTCCAAAAAGGGGGCACATTCCCTCCCCCCCCGGAAAAAAGGGGAAATTTAAACCGGGCTTTAAGGGCAATATTCTTTTTTTCAGAAGGGTTAAAAAAATGCCCAAAAAAAACCGGGGAGCTATTAAATCCCCCCGGCCCCAAAGGGGGGGGAAATTTAAATGCTTTAACCCTTATAATTAAAATTTAATAACTTAAAAAACAAAAATTCAAAGCTTTCCCTTCCCCCAATAAAAATTTTTAATTTTTATTTTTTTGCCCCAAAAATACTTTCTCCCTAAACAATACAGCGGGTTTTTTTCCCCCCCCAAATTTCGAATACCAAAAAACGCTTAAAAAAAAACATTAAAATTTTTTAAAAAATTGGGAAAATGATAAACTCCCCAGAACCCCAAAAATAGAACCCAACCTTTTCAAAAAAAAAAAGAAATTTAAGAAGGCCCTTACTTTTTAAATGCGGGGGGTTTCGAGTTTTTCGGGCCCTTTTTTTTCTTTGGGAAACGTTAAAAAAACTATTGAAAAAATTTAACCCGGGGGGGTAAGTTTAAACTATATAAAAATAAAAAATGAAAGGTGTTTGTTTTGGTTTGTTTTTGTAAAAGTTTGGGAAAAACCCCTGGCCCGAAAAGTCCCCCCCCAAACAAACCCTTTCAGACCTAAATTGGGTTTAAAAAAAAAAATTTTTAAACGGGAAAACCCCCCCCCCCTCCCTTTCCCCCTCGAAAACCCAAATTTTTTTAAATTTTGAAATTTTTTTTATTTTTAAATTAAAAAAATTAGTCCTCATTTTTGGTGTTTTCCACCATAATTGAGGGGGGGAAAAAAACCCTTCCCCCCCCCCCCAAAAAATTATATTATCCCTTGGGGGAAAAAAGGGGTTTTTTTTTTTTTGAAAAAAAAAAAAAAATTTTTTGCACGTTTTTTGTCCGTTTAAATTTTGGAAAATGAAAATAAATTTAAATTAAAACCAAAATTTAAATCCCAATTTTTTTAAGGCTTTAAAAATTTTGTACCCCCAACCCCATGGTAAATAGGGCCCCCCTTTTCCCTGATCCCGCTGCCCCCCTTTTTGGGCCCTTTAAAAATTTTCTTTTTGGGTTTTTAAAAATTTTGCGTAAAAGATTTAAAAACCTTGAAAATTTATTCCCAAATTTTAAAAGCTTAATATCTCTTATTTTTTCCTTTTTAAATTTTCCTTTTCTTTTTTTATTTTTTTTTGGCGAAAAAAATGATTTAAACTTTAAAAAATGACCTTTAAATGGAAATTTTAAAAAATGGAGCCCCAAATTTTAACCCAAAGGAATTTTAATAAATTTTTAAATTTTTAGAGGGGTTCCCCCCGGGGGGAATTTTAAAATTTTTTTCAGTTTGAAATTTTCCCCCCAAAATTTGGGGGGTTAAACCAAAAAAAGTCCCCCCGAATGGAAAATATTTAAAATTGTTTTAAAAAAAAAAGCGATGGGCCCAAAAACACCTTTTCACTTTTGATTTTGGCCCCTGGGTTTAAAATTTTTTGGGAACAAAAGGGGGTATTTTTTCCAAACCCCCCCCAGCCCTTTTAAACAAATTTTTTTCCCCCAAAAAAAGAAAAAAAAAAAACGCTTCCCCGGGGGAAAAAGGGAACCCGTAAAATTTTTTTTTGCAGTTTTAAAAAGGGAAAATTTTAATTTTCAAAGTTTTTAAAACCCTGTTTTAAAAATGCCCCGCCAAACCTAAATGGTTTTTTTTGGTTTTTTCCCTTCCCGAATTTTCGGGAAAAAACCGGCCTTTTGGGAAATTTTTCTTCCCCCCCTATTTGGCTCCCCTTAAAAAATTTTGGGAACAAAACCCCCGGAAAAAATTTAAACCAAAAACCCCCCAAACCCCGGAAAAAAACTTTGGGTTATTTGGGGGGGTTACTGTTTTAAAATTGTTAAAATTTATTTTCAAAGAGAATTTGGGGCGAAAGACATTATATTTTTTTGCCTTTTTTTTGGTTTTTCCAAAATTAAAAAACGGGGGAAAAAAAAAGGTTTTAGGCTTTAG
>JAXGGA010010193.1:0-47987 GCA_038373865.1 Uloborus plumipes
AATAGGTGTACAACTAGACATAGTACAATGTACAAGTGCGACATATGAAAACAACCATCTACCGACTAAACAGTTTTTGAGTTATGTGTAATACTGTAATACGTACCTTTAAGCGCATAGACGTCATTGTGGATTTCTGGTTGTCTGTATCTTTGTACGTACGTACAGACGTGACAAAACTTACATTTAAAATTGATTCTATAACTAACTAAGGTCACATAACTATACATATATGTACTAAGGTCATTGAAATAGATATTTATTTGGTTGGTATCGGTGGGAACTTTTTCGTAAGTACGAAATTTCCTTTACTTCGTAGAAGGAAGTTTGACTGAAAGACATAACATGTCAAGATTTTTCTTTCTTATTTTTGTGAGCTTCGCTTGAGAAAATATCTTTTATTGCTATGACGAAACTGTCTCTACCTAACTTTGAGTACGCTAAGAGGTGATTTTCCCCCTTATCTTCGCAAAATCGGGCCTCTTATTTTACAATAAAAAAACGAAAGGACAAAGGCATAACTGATAGGTCATAGTAATTAAGAAGGCAAGATAGCTTTAATGCATCCTATATTTCCAAAGATATCAATCGGAAAAGGTACGAAATCACACCATTAGAATCGCTAATTATATCAGAGGGCTCAATGATACCACATGAGAGTGACTTTTTGGACCACCTTAAAAGCTGAAATGTGATATTCTGTTCTATTTCCTGAGGGTGAAGATTGTCTGACAGGTTAAGGTTCGGAATAGCCGACTATTTTTTCCCCTGTAAAAAAAGGAATTATTGTTCTTTCTTCCGGTCTTATTGAAAGGTGTTTATTCTGACAGGTGTTGCAATCATTTTCAAGCAAATGGAACTCTTTTTTTTAAGAATGGGGAAACATACTTTTTTTTATCTTTTCATTTTGATTGAGTTTACAAGATAACATCCTGAGAAAAATATATATTCTGTCAATTCTAGTGAAAGCTAGAAACTGTCCTGCATATAACAGCTCCTTGTTTTATTTTGTCTATGCATTCTGGAACCTCGAAGAAATCTGCGAGCAAACATTCGACTCACTTTTTAAACAAAGTCAATGGTGTGAGGTTTTAATCCAACTTAAAGAAGCACAAATATACAGGTATACTGTTACAGTATACCTGTATATTTGTGCTTCTTTAACTTTGGATTAAAATTTCACATCAATCGCACAAAGGTATTTCTTGTATTCAAAGTCAATGGTGTTTCCACTCACTTGGTGGATAAACTGTTCGATGTAGAAGTTAAAACATATGTAAATTCGAACTTGATTTCACTAAAAACATCACCTACACAATTTCAATACCTGCATCAAAGTATTTTGGCCTAGATACAACTCATGTATGGGATATTATTTGGGCTGTTTCAATTAAATTTTATATGTATTATTTTTGAAATAAAATATAGAGCTAATAAGGGCAAAATGATTTCCGAGGAATTGCCCATTGTTTCTTTTTGATATTGACACACAAAGATAGAAATTAAGCAAGCAAGTATAGACAGTGGAACCTCGGTAATTCGACACCCCAAGGAGATACAAGATCATGTGGAGTTCAGCGGTTGTCAACTTACCGAGGTTTCGTAATTTTATACACTGCTCGACATTGAAAATGCAACACCAAGAAGGAGTGGTCAGAAATTCATGCAAATTTTACCGTAGACGCACGTCACTGAGTTATGCAAATGATATGAAATGCGCAGCTCTCCGACGCACGTGAAGTAAGATATAAGAGAATAAAGTTGAAAAGTGGGCTATGTTCATGTTGGTTTTTCTGCCAGACTAATTATCGGAGAAATTTGGTTTTTGTCTCGAAGGATACGTGTGATAGGAGGAAATGCCACGCCGTCCTCAACGAAGACACTTCCAGCATATAGACAACTTTACAAGGGGTATGGTGATCGGACTGAGAAGGGGAGGTTGGTCCATACGTCAAATTGCAGCTGATACCCACATGGATGCAAGCACTGTGCATCGGCTGTGTCAGAGATGGTTGGAAAGAGGAAATGTAGCCACATTGAGGGGTGCAGGTGCAGCCAGAGTGACGTCAGACCGCTTGGATCGACGGATTCACCGACAAGCTGTGGCGGACCCGCAAGTCACTTGTACGTCGATTCTGCAGCACGTGCAAGGTACCCTGGATGTTCCTGTGTCGACCAGAACCATTTCCCGTCGACTGGTTGCACGTGGCCTGCAATCACGGCGCCCGCTAAGAAGACTGCCATTGACCTCACAGCACAGACTCCAACGTTTGGAATGGTGCCGGACCAGAGCGACGTGGATGGCAGAATGGCAAACCGTAGTGTTCTCAGATGAATCCCGCTTCTGTTTGTCCAGCGATAGTCATCGCATACGTGTGTGGCGTCGACGTGGAGAAAGATCGAATCCCGCAGTAACTGTGGAACGCCCCACAGTGCGACAACGTGGCATAATCGTTTGGGGCGCTATTGCATACAATTCCGTATCACCTCTAGTTCGTATTCGGGGCACTATAACGGCCCAACGATATGTAGATAATGTACTGCGGCCGGTGGCAATCCCCTACCTTTAGGGTCTGCCAAATGCAATTTTTCAACAGGATAACACCCGGCCTCACAGTGCTCGAACCAGCCAACATGCTCTACGAGGTGCACAGATGATTTCCTGGCCACCATACTCTCCTGACTTGTCACCAATCGAACATGTGTGGGACGTGATTGGACGCCGTTTTCAGAACCTGTCACTGCCTCGTTCAGAGGACGAACTGTGGCAAATGGTTGAAAGGGAATGGAGTGCCATCCCTCAGGACACCATCCGCAGGCTCATTGACTCCATGCCTAGACGTGTTTCTGCGTGCATCGCTGTCCGCGGTGGTCCTACTTCTTACTGAGCCGACGCCGTCCTCGCTCTAAATTTTACTTATTTATTTTGAAATAAATATCACTTATTGTTCCATGCTGGCTCTATCTTCTTACCAAGTTTCATCAATTTCTGACCACTCCTTCTTGGTGTTGCATTTTCAATGTCGAGCAGTGTATATTGTAGTGTTTTCTGTATTGTTTATTTACTCGTGCTTACCATTAACGTTATAAATATTAAATTCAGTAAATGATTTTTACTTTCTTTCTTTTTTTGTTTAAAAAAATGTCAAAATAAATAGGACAGTTTTAAATACCTTATTGGGTATAAATATATAATTTTTGAAAAGAGATAAGAGCTCCTTGTCCAAGAAAAAAGCCTTACTCACACTTGTTTGGAAAAAATGTGTCGTGCTAGTGCTGTCTTGTTCCTCACCTGGACTACCCTGCCCAGGTAGCGCAACTAACCTTTAAATGTTTTATAAACGTTTTTAAGCGGTTGTCACAATGTTAATAACCATTTTACAACCTTTAAAAAACGGAGTGTGCTACTTTTGTGGGTACATTCCTCTAACTATCCTAAATTTCTAATGAAACAAAAAAGTAGGGTAATTGCTCCAGTAGTCGGCCATTTAAGAGATCTTTTGTGGATCTTATCTAACATAGAACTTTCAGCTATCAATACAGCAAAAAAAAAAAAAAACAAGGTAAAACTTTAGAATGAACCTTTCTGATAGTGAATCACCTACTTGTTTCAGAAATTAAAAAAAAAATTACGTTTAAGAGCAAGAATCTGAGAAACTGTCACGCCTAGCATTATGGGGTGATTCATGACCTCTCAGATTTTCTCCCAAAAATTACCAAATGTTTATTATCTTATTGAAAGACCAAATCCAGAATGTTTTGCTCTAAAGTTGAGTTGTTTAGTTTTTATGGATCCCTAAAGTTGAAGGTGCGGCATCAAAAATTAAGCGGATTTTCAAGACATGGAAGTTTCTGTGAGCCAAAACTCTTACCAGGAACTGTTTAACTCCAATTTTGTTTTTGTATATGGAATATAGAAGGTTGAAACTTTACAAAATGAGTGTTAAGTTTGAGGTAAGTTGTTGCCGTAAGGTCAGTGAAGGCCCTCAAAACAAGGCATTTTTGACGTTTTTTAGCGTTTTTGAGGTCCAAAAACAGCTTGTACATTTCAGTTGGCACGGCAAAAGTGGTATCGTTTGAAAGACCAGTGTAAGCACTTTAAAATAATGTATAAATAACCGAGGAAAGTTTAACGTACTTTTAGTTGCGTAAGGCCGAAATATGAAAAATGTCATATTTTACCGATATTCAAACGGTCATAACTTCCTCTGCCAACAACATATTGAAATATTTTCTTTGCCAATGTCATACTCTATTCTTTGTCTTAACAGAACAGTTGAGTTCTTTGAGGCGAAATGTGAAATTTTTTTTTACAAAAAATACACAGGAAAAAATACATTTTTTGTAAAAAAAATTTTCACATTTCGCCTCAAAGGACTCAACTGTTCTGTTAAGACAAAGAATAGAGTATGACATTGGCAAAAAAAATATTTCAATATGTTGTTGGCAGAGGAAGTTATGACCGTTTGAATATCGCTAAAATATGACATTTTTCATATTTCGGCCTTACGCAACTAAAAGCACGTTGAACTTTCCTCGGTTATTTATACATTATTTTAAAGTGCTTACACTGGTCTTTCAAACGAAACTACTTTTGCCGTGCCAACTGAAATGTACAAGCTGTTTTTGGACCTCAAAAACGCTAAAAAACGTCAAAAATGCCTTGTTTTGAGGGCCTTCACTGACCTTACGGCAACAACTTACCTCAAACTTAACACTCATTTTGTAAAGTTTCAACCTTCTATATTCCATATACAAAAAGAAAATTGGAGTTAAACAGTTCCTGGTAAGAGTTTTGGCTCACAGCAACTTCCATGTCTTGAAAATCCGCTTAATTTTTGATGCCGCACCTTCAACTTTAGGGATCCATAAAAACTAAACAACTCAACTTTAGAGCAAAACATTCTGGATTTGGTCTTTCAATAAGATAATAAACATTTGGTAATTTTTTGGAAAAAATCTGAGAGGTCATGAATCACAAGCGTGACACTCTCTCAGATTCTTGCTCTTAAATCCAAGCTGTTGTCAACACTAGTAAATGCTCCAGTAGTCGGCCACAGAAATCCAGTGCTCGGCCACGTTGAATCCAGTAGTCGGCCACTTCATTTTCATTGATCTTATCTGATATAGGGGGTTGAATTAAAGAAACAAAACAAAGGGAAACTTACAACGAATCAGACCTGTCATTTGGGGGGTCAGGAGGGAGAGGGGTCAATTGATCTCCCTCCCCTCTCGGTTTTGAGAAATCAGTTAATTAATATATAAGTGGGCGTGGTGTTTGCTTTTTTCCGATGAAATTGATTTGTGTTTGCACCCTTCATTTGGGGGGTCAGGAGGGGGGGTAATTGACCCCCCTCGGTTTTGAGAAATCAGTTAATTAATATATAAGTGGGCGTGGTGTTTGCTTTTTTCCGATGACATTGTATTGTGTTTGCACCCTTTGTCCCCCCCTCCTCTAAAAACGTGAAATGACGGGCCTGCAGCGATGCATTATACTTAGTCTGGTCATATTTTTCGTGGTACCTCTGGTAAAACTTGTGTAGATAATCATGTTAGTGTACTTTTTGATACACTATGTGCTTTACTTATTTCTCTAACTATCAATCTACCATTTTTAATTTTAGACAGTACAATTAGCGCAGAATTCTCGGGACATTAATGTTTTTATACTTTAGCTGCCTAAAAAAAGTTGTATTTTAAAAACTCGAGCTAAAAAAGTATTTTTTCTGAATAATGTCTAAATATCTATGTCTATATCAAAGAGAAAATAATTTAAAACATAAAAAAATCTTTATAAGGGTATGAGTATAAATGGCGCAACACTTTTTTCCCAACATACTTGGCCCCCCCTCCATCCCTTTTTCTCAATATTTCACAATTCAAGCTACCCTCCCCTACCACACTATAACACACACCCAAATTGTTATTAAGGAATTATAGTTGAATTATAACTAAAATTGAGTATTCTTTCTGCGATATGAATTTATTACCAAATGACGTTTTAGTTTTATACCACGGGCAAAGCCGTGCGGGTACCGCTAGTTGTTACATAAAATGGTTTTGTGCGAACCAAAATATGAAAACTCATATTTCTTGTTACCTCCCCTCACCGTGCCGCCATCTGTCACAGTTTAATTAACCATCCTTTCCTCTTGTCAAACCCGGACACCGTTTTAGGACGATCTCCAGGAATAAACGATTTAACTTTGTATTGTGAAATAAGTGATAAAAGATAAAATAAATGTTGTTGCAACAAAGTATTACGTATTGCGTATACGTAGTTTGGGCTTAAAAGAAAGTTTAAAAAAAAAGCTTCTGAGGAAAAGAATTTCAGCAGCACTTACTAAAGATGCAAGAAGGGACAAAATAAACGAAGTTTATATAAAATTTACAAAATGTACTTGCTTAGAAGTAAAAAAACAGGAATAGTTTTGTAGTGAACAGCAGTTTTTAGTGATAATGACCAAAGAATCAAGAAATGAAAAACTGCTTTACTGTTTACGTAAACATAAAGACGCAATAATAGAGTCGACACAATTCATAACCAATAATCACGTCGGCACTTAACTGGTTCACATTCATTAGAACGGAATTTCAACATACGGAACATAAAACTAAAACTGTAGTTTCAGAAATGATTGCTTCCAAAACTATGCAAGTAAAAATACATTCAAAAATGCGCTGAAAGGAATCTGCATCAAGGCTTCATCTAGCACAGAATGTTCCACTGAAGCAAGTTTATTTGTTTTAAACTAATTGAAGTAAGATGAAATAAGGAAGTAAATGGAACTCGGGATGTCATGAAAGTAATCTTACAGCTTTCGAAAAGAATATTAGTAAACAAGGAATAACCTTGAAAACAAACCGAAATTTAGTTCGCAACAATGTAACCATGTAGTTTTGAAATTAACTCAGCACAATTCTAATCCTCTAGCGAAGAAAATTTAAGAAGTCAAACATTTGGGGGGAATCATAAGTGAAAATGTACCAACATTTGAAAAAATTATCCTAAATAGAGCACAGGTGTCTTGAACCATTGGTAAAGCAAAAAGTTAAGCATAATAGCAAAAGAAAGAATAATTACATGCTTGGCACTCACTAAATAACTTGAGCCTATGTGACTATTGAAGTAATGCATCTTATTTCCTATAATTGGGGAATGTTTATTGACTGCCAAATAAGTATCAATAGAAGTCAAATCACTCGTTTTGCCAATGTCATTAGTTTAACATAAAATTTGATAAGAAAAAGTATTAAAACACCATTTGATAATAACTAGATGAGTATTAAAACTTATAATCTTAACTCAACGTATGCGTATTTAAAAATCTTTTTTAGAATTTTCAATTAAATTTACAACACTAGGCGCAATAAAATGTCGAAATGGTAGTCAAAAGAAGTTAAGACATTTAATTTAATTACTATTTTTCAAGAAAAATAAACTTTGGAAAAAGAATTTTTACTCAAAACAGTTAAATTGTCGCTGTATTTCAATAAGTTAATTTAGTTTTAATTTGATGAACCCCCATTAAGAATGAAAAGCTACGTTAAGTATGTGGCCGACTACTGGATAAATTATCCAAACTGCTTAGAACCAGTGGTCGGCCAACCATGGCCGACTATTGGAAATGCAGAAGAATTCTGCACCCAGTAGTCGGCCATCCCTTTAAAAAATAATCGAGTCTAACCAGGAGTTCGCTCTTTCATTGAAACATTATGTTAGACATTCCATTAAGATAAAAATCACTCAAATTTACAGTAGAATTAAATTAATAAGTGTAATTGGCCATTTTAAGAAGACGTGTCCTCTTAGCTGAAAAATAAGCATAATTGCAATCTTGGATAACGAGCACACCATTCAAAATGAAATGACTCATTACTAATTCAAAAAAAAAGTACCCAAAACTTAACTGCCACTGGTTGATGATTGAGGATAAGTACATGAATGTGTGAATGCGCCATATCTGATTTTGAATTAAAAATGTACTATTTATGAGGAGTTTTATGTCATTGTAGCCGACTACTGGAGCACTTACCCTATATCTTTTTTTTTTGTATGTTAAACTTACAAAACAGAGTACAAGAGCTGAATTTCATGATGGAACTGAATACTTTAGCGATTAGTATTACATTTATTCTAATGTATGCAATTATAATTTCATATAAATGAGCAAGAAATCCTCACAGAAAAAAACATGTCTGTAAGTATGAAGTATGCATTTAAAATCTGATCCACTGACGTGGACCAGATTTTAGATCCTCACTGGTCAACTTTGGGCCCGCGAGGCATAATTTGGAGAGCCCTGACTTTTGGTCGATCATTTTGAAATTTTCCGGAGAGAAGGGGGTTAAAGGTGCATACTCAATGCAAATAAAATAAAAAAAAACAGAAAAAAACACACCCACTTACATCTAAATGCATCGATTTCCCGAAGTCTGGGAGTGGGACAATTGCCCCCTTCCCATCGACCTCTTAAATGACAGGCCTGAATGAGTTAGAAAAGAAAAATGACCATTGGTTTGAGGATGGTTACATTACTAACCGCAAGTAAATGGTTATTTTCATTCACTTAGCCTCTTGCGGATAAGATTTAATGGGAAAATTATGGTTATTATCGCATAATTACTGTCTAGTTATGGCTTTTAGCGAATAATTAGTATAATTACATGCAGATTTAACAATTTATTATGTTCACAATTTAGTTTTTGCTTGCAAATTGTTTTGTTTGTTTAGTTTCATGATAAGTTATGCCAAGCTCGTTTGTAAAAATATTTGGCTTCAAGTGTTTTTAAATTTAAGAGGAAAACAAAACATTTTCGAAGTTAGCTGTAATGTTTAAAGACATTTCACACGAAACTAGTTACTGTTAAACACTTGAAACTCTGTAGGGTTATTTTGTTTAACATATCTTCTGTATTTGGTTTTTGAGTTGCTTTTCTTGTTTACTTTTGAAAAAAAAGAAGGAAATAAACCAAAAATCCTAATGTATACTTTTATGTAAAAGTTTTTATTCCGGCGGGTTTCTTTTTTTTTTAATTTAAAAAATGCTTTATAAGTTTGGTTGCAGAAAAAAAAAAAAAAAAATTCTGTAGTTGAGCGATGATTTCTTTTTAGGCAAGTCATACATTGCATGAAATAAATGCATGGTCACTCTTCCTCCTGTCCGGGAGTAGATTATTCGAATTTTCTCATTATCCAGATAGAATTTTAGGCCGTATCAAAAGAATAACTAATCAGTATAGTACTGAAATTGAACCGAGAAATTCAGAAAATTAATGTGTGCTTTATTCTGAATTGATTTTTCAAGCGGATTATATTTCGGTTAAAAATCCTATTGTTTGAAAAAAAAACCCGACGTATTGTATTGATATTGGTGGTAAAACATATAATGTATATTCCGCCTATCTTATGAACCTATAGAATTTCGTCTTAAAAAGTTGGAGCTTTTTTTTTTTCAAAAACGCCGCTTTCTTTAACCGAGCATTGTTCCGTTTTAATGTCATCAATTTTTGTTTTCTATAAAATAAGCTTTATTTTCCTTGTCATTTTTATCTTTTGTGAATAAATATGAAAATTCCTAATTAATTCTTTCTTATCCTTCAGTAACTAAATGAGAATGATTTGCATTAGTTACAAAAATTATTATTAATATTATTATTAGATTTACCATGTCAAACTATAAATAAATCTCATAAAAATGTTTTCCGTGTTTGGTAGTTCATATATTATTAAATTTACTAGCTGATGTGCCCGGCGTCACACGGGTTTAAATGCAACATACCAAATCCAAGAAAATAAATATGACTTTCAACTTCGCCCAGTAGAATCATATTTCTCAAAGGTATTTTTTGTGACCATGCAGTAGATTAACTGGGTGTGGAGGAGAACGTGAAATCAAACTTAAATGCTTTATTTATTTTATCCGTGTGATTTTCCAAAAACTCATTTTCTATTTTTCTAACTGTTGCCAATATCAATTCTCTTTTTATTCAACCCGGTATCCGATTATTGGCATATCGCACCCACACATTCACGTGTACATCACGTGTACACCACGACCTGTGCATGTGGACATTGGCCAATGGGAAGCTACGAGCTGCATCCTTCTTCGGGGTCTCGACCCCTCAAGCTTCACTTCGAGCCTAACCACCGCATCAACAGGATGCCTGCCAATCCTTTTTCTCTTTTAACTGTACATAGTATTTTCTGTATATAATATTTAATCAAGTCAATAAATGTTTGATAATAACTAGCTCTTTAATCAGGTGTCACAACGAATCCTAAGAAAGCAATAATTTTCATACTTACTCCAGAGAAGCCTTGGTTCAAAACTTTCATCATGATTACTATTAACATTGTTGCGAGGCAACAAATTTTTGCAACAATGGGTGGAAAATTTGATCATTTAATGGGGAAATGATATGAAATTTATTGTTTTCCATAATAACTTTTTGAAACTAAGTTTTTTAGAAATAAATTATAGCCTATCTTGATTCCTGTTAATATAGCTATCTACGGTGAAAAAATGGTTAAATTCAGTCTAGTAGTTTTGAAAATTACCCCGGACATCCATCCATACATACATACAAAAGTAGTCATTTATGTATATAGATTCACTTTTTATTTATCACGTTTAGTGAAATAAATAATTTTATATTTGAATAGTTAGATTATAAAAATTATTTTTACTTAGCGAAAAATGCAGTTAAATAGTTAAGATTAAGCTGTTTTATAAAATAGTAAAAATGTATTTTGTTTATTAGCTGGAGTTTTTCTCGCTAGTAAAAATTCCTTGAAAAGTCAGTTGAAAAATCATGCAGAACATTAATTAAAATATTTATTTTTACTTATGCTATTGAACTAATTCATTTCACTTATTTTTTCATTATTTATTCATTCTTTTTTATTTACTCATTCATTTGAACAAAAATCTTTTTAATTTTACTGCCGAGAATAAAAAATAATCTTTCAAAGCAAGTTTTTTTTTAATCGTAAGATTTGGCTCTTTCTGTATATGCTCTAATTTTCCAAACAAGTTTCCTTTTT
Source organism: Uloborus plumipes (assembly GCA_038373865.1). NCBI lineage: Eukaryota > Metazoa > Arthropoda > Arachnida > Araneae > Uloboridae > Uloborus > Uloborus plumipes. The sequence goes on from JAXGGA010010193.1 coordinate 11,048, forward strand.
TTTCTTTTTGAAAAAAAAGTAATCTTAACTATTTCACTGATCCACAGTCTCCTTCCTACACGGTCTTATAATAACCGTCTATGAGCAGAGAAGTCATTTCGAAATTTTCCATGGGGGCAAAGGGTGCATACACAATGTAAAATTTACCAAAAAGTGGCAAAAACCACATCCACTTATATGCCAGTACATTGATTTTCCCAAAGCTTGGGGGGGGGGGGGGGCAATTGAACCCCCCTGCCCCCCTTCCCCTAAATGACGGGCCTGCCTATGAAAAAAAAAAGCTTTTGAGACCCTTTATCGGTGTTGTTGAAACAAAAATATCAGTCGATATTTTGACTTGGGAACAGTTGAGTCCATAATAACTTGAAAAAAAAATATTATTATTATCACTTGTATAAGTATTTTTCCAATGTGCTCATGTTATCATAAAGTAGTTAATTAATGTTCATACACATTTTAAAATTCCATGTCTTGGAGAAAAAAAAAGTAAAACCCGATTAAATGTTGAAAAAAAAAATGTTTTATTGTCGGTAATCAGGATAATTTTTGGGAGGAGTCTGGTAAGATAAAGCTCATTTTTCTTGCTCTTTACCAGTAAATTCGTTGATTTTGTTAAGAGAAAAACATCAATATTACAAAACATAATGAAACAATGTTTATGAAAAGCAATTCTATATCTTCTATGGTGTTTCAGCCATGGAGTTTCCCAATTAGGTTTTAAACAATATACCTCTTATAATTTACAGTTCCATTAACATATTACTCCCATAATGATTTTCCGGCTAGCCATAAAAAATAAATACAATATTTAGCAGTGCTTATAGAGTACGTATTTAATACCTTTTACCCCCTTTCAACGAAGCAATGAATTATTTATCAGTGCATTAACACAATAAGGTTAAGCTACCCAAATTTTTTGCAACTAGATTCAAGGAACTCTGGCGATTACATCTCAAACCTGAGCTCAAACAAGAGGGATTTTTGCCATTAATTGTTATCGCTGGTCCATCAAGCTTACATCTTCTTCTTTAGAGTTCTTTTAAGAAGAAATAAAAGAAATAAAATTAATGAAAATTGATGGCTTATCCGAGAAGGAGCTATTAACCGCGTGTGCTTTTTTACTTTATTTTGTGCGTGTGGTCTGCATTGTGTTATTCTTCTTTCATTGTCAAAGGTTCTGAAAGAACCGGTTCCAAAGATTAATTGATCCTTACAGGCCCTCCTCATAAGCTAGAAACGGCTTCTATTTAAAAACATCACTTCATCAATATACATACACCGATTGAAGTTTTTCTCAAGCATTCTTTTTTTGAACATGACCTTATAGTGATTTAGAATTATAGCAGCTGAAGCTCTAAGTCAATCTTCACTGTAACTGTGATCGATAATGGCTGCTATACTTCGAAGCAGTTTAACTTGGCAGTGACGTCACTACGGGCGGAGCCAACAGCGTGACGTTAGCCTATGAAAAACGAGCTAGATAAAACGTCACAGCCTACTTGGCGAATTAGAGGAGAGCGCTGACGGCTTGTGAGCTCTTATTGGCTCCGCCCGTAGTGACGTCACTGACAAGTTAAACTGCTGCGAAGTATAATTGCTTCTTGTCTTATAGTGTTCTGGGGCAAGGGCAATTATAGTTATTTCATGGTAAGAAAAGTGTCACTTTCATCCTTTGATCTATAATTATGTCTTTTTTAGCTGTGTAATTAAGTAGCATTATGTAGTTTATTCAGCATTTTTTCCTTGTATGGACAAGTCTTATTAAATCCATTAAAATCTGATGACGTATTTTTTTATTTTGTTTCTTCAAAAAATTCTTTAACTTCATTAAACTGCCTTTATTGTGAGGTATTCTTTTTTTAATTCTTAAAAATTAGTAAATAGACAGGTATAAAAAAATAATTTAATACTTTAATAACATAATTATCATTATAAGAGCATTTATTTTTCCCTTCGTTTAATTGCATAGTGTCTGATTAATCGTGGATAACATTCAAGTCTTTCAATGTGCATTCCAATTTAAAGATTTATAAATGAAAGATCTAGATCGAAAAGAAATGATTTCCCACTAGCATATGAATATGAATAAGCCTTTAATGCTGATATAATATTAGTTAAACTTAAGATTTATTTATATTATGTTATTTGAAGCTTGCCTGATTCTATTTTAAACGCAGAAATTAAACTTTTATATCTCCCCCCTCCCCCGAGATTTATTTGTAATTTTGATTAATTTCATTTAAAATTAATCTTAGTTTTTAATAACGACTTAATAATAAGTGTTAATTATGAAAACGGGGGAGGGGGAATAATATCTGTTTAGAAAGATTAAAAAATCCTTTGAACTTTTTTCGTTTTTGAAATTTAAATATAAAAAGTTTTGTTTGAAATATGCAAAACATTTGGTGTCATTAAGAGAATAGTTCTTTATGTGAGAATTTTTTATTTAAATAGTGCTCTTATAATTTGCTTTTTATTAATTATTTATTCTAATTCTATGCAACAGAAGTACAATACGTGGTATTATGAGCATAATCACTCATTATAACTTAGTTAGTCTTGATTTATTGCTGAATCAATATCATAAGGTTTCGAATAATTGTGAAATGTTGCAGATGTAGAAAAAGCAAATGAACTATGAGAACATTCGGTTGTCGGAGAAACGATGAAATATGAACGAATTGAAAGATTAAATGTAAGGTAACACGAATGTAGGAAAAAAAAAAACACAAAGCGAGAGCGGTTGACACTTTTTTTCTTTTGCTGTCTTAGGTGAATTCTTATCAAAAAATTTTAAAGGAGAAAGAGTTACGAAAAGAATTATTTCTTCATTTTAAAGTACGCAAATATGAAGGAGAAAATCATTATCTTTCAGCTATTTTAATTAGATCTGCTTTCAAAACGATGTCAGAATGCTCATATTTTTATTAATTGACCATTTGATAATGTCAGGTTAGACATGCTCCAAGCAGAACAAAATATAATTCCTGCTAGTGAAAGATCATAACTACAATCAGAACCTACAAAGAGATAATCATAGTTAATTACAACATTTCAGTTTTGAATTATTGCTGCATTTTATCTCTCAACCTCGCTTTGGCTTGATTCCCTTCTAAATAAAAGAACTAAGAATGCTCTTAATGAACTTTTCTTTATCAATGAAATATTGCGTTTATATTTCCTTTTGTTTCCCACGTTTTTCCTATTCCACCTCACAAAAAAAGAAAAATATATTGCTTCAGGGGAGGATATCGTTTAATCTTCCTCTCTTGTCGGCGTCGAACAATGTCGAAAAATATCCTTAAAACAACTGAAATTGTGCAACCCCAATTACAGGTTATTTGAAGAACATATTCATCTCCAGATACGACTTCCTTTTTTACTTGCTTGCCCCTCCGACACTCTACTTGTGGCCGCCAAATTTAAACGTGGGTCGTGGAGTACCCTTGACTGAGAACCGCGCCTCCAATTATGGCCCATCTGTGGAATGCTGGCAACGAGATCAATCAGGTGACGTCATGCCCCCTCCCCCCTCTCCTACCTCCTTGACAGATGGCGGTCTTGTTTAAACTTGTGAATGGGAACTGTGCCTCTACTCAAGTAGCTTGTTATTAATCCGGCAATGATGTAATCTGTTGAGTAGGGGGTTGCAGGCAAAGATTTACCTAGGAGTTAAGGTTCATAACATTACAGAGGGTAGTTTTTGACTTTCTTGTGTGGTGATTCATTCTTTTGATAACTACATGTGAAAAAGTAGGGTTTGTCCTGTCGCAATATCTGATAAAAGAGTTTTTAACTTTGGCAAAGTAACAAAATATGAAGTTACTTAAAGAGTTTGGAATTATGATGGTATGTGTCCTTGAATTCTTATTTTTTGCGAAGTCTTAATGATGCAGCAGCAGCCACAATAAGATTGAAACGAATGATCGAAATATAACTTATCAGAAAATAATGTCCAACTAAAAATTTGATAATTTTGAAATAATTGCTAACTTACTATGGCAGTACTTTTGTGTAGAAAAAATAATTGTTTCTTGAGACCTAAATTTTACTGAAATCGGATTGTACCTGAACAATAAAGATGATGGTCAAATTGGGTTTGAGCAAAGATAAGCAAAATCAACTCCAGTTCATCAATGCTTTAGCTATAGTTGGAGCGAGCCTAATTTAGCAGCATCACACGGGCAGACAAGACGCCATGTCAGGCTAGCTGGAAACTAGGGGCCCGGCTCGTAGAGTAGTAAAAATCTGAGCAGTAAAAATTTTATAAATTTTACTGGGGGAGAGACCCACCTTATCTCTCGGAAGCCCTTGCTGTGATTAGGCCACATAAATCCTAATCATAGTCTCAGGAAGCTGATAGGATTGTTTTGCCTAAGATGACCATTTATTTTTCGCCTAAAACGAAAAATTTAAAGTTTGACCACGTAGAGATGGCATGTGACCTTGAGGCGTAAACAGACCTCTTAGGTTTAAAATAGGTAATATCAGCAAGAAAATTAATTTTTTATGTGCTTAGTTTTTTGAAGATTTTAGTGTCTGCTTAATTTCTCTGATGCTACTACCTATTATAAAATAAAGAGATCCGTTTCCGCTTTAAGGTCACGCGCCATTTATCGTGGTCAAGCTTTACCAATTTTAGGCATCCGCAAATACATAACTAAAAAAATAACAACTATAAAGTGTATTTTTAAGCAATAGTTCAAACAATAAATAATTTTTAAGACTTAAAAGAAGGGAATTGATGTAATTTTTAATGTAATTGAATGAAATTCGCAAAAGTACATTTGATGCTGATTTTTATTTTTAAAATAATGAAACTCAATGCAGATTTTCATACAATTTATTTTTAAAATCAACCGCAAATTGCAATTTGGAACTGTGTTTCAAATCGGGACGTCTGGTAAGCTCTAGAAAAAATTAAACTAAGGTTCAAGATTATTCGGTTGTCTGCTTTGAAGTTAGGTTACAATTTAACAGGAATGGAGACGAAAGTTATACAAGGAGGTAAATTTTCACCTGTATCATATCTTCAGTTACATTGTCTACAATTTATTTGCCAAGGGTTAAAGTTAAGGTAAAGCACCTTTCACCAACAAAGCTTGGTCTTTCGGTAATTGCCGTGAAGCCATTCTTAGCAATGATTAATGTGTTTTACTCACAAAGCTGCATTCATCCGGGGCGAGAGCAAAACGCAGAATTTGGCACTTCACGGTTCGTTTATTTGCAAAGGAGGGGAGAGAACGGTGTCTTTTTGCTGTAAAACAAACACGGTCTTTTGGTTCATCATCCAGATGACGTCACCAAGTGAGTCCATAACTCATTGAGGCTGGATGTCCGAGGTCAACAGGTTCAACTGGAGCTATTAAGGTTTTACATGGCGCGCTTTCTCCCTCCTTTTGAACTCTCGTTTGGTTTTTATGGTTTCTTTTTTGCCGGCCCACGTGGCTCAAAATTGCTTTTTTCACAAGAAACTTGTACGGTAGGAGCTCATTTGAGCGGCTATCTTTTTAAGATCTCGTGAATTCTGTTATTCCTATTATGGATGCGTAGGTTTTGAAAAATGATCCATCGAGTTGATGAGTTTAGTTATAATTTGGGTGGTATTTCATTATTTATTAGGTTTTTCTCTAAGATCTGCCCGCTTTGGGATAACTCAGCAGCTCTGATTTTTGGAGCATTTTTTATTCGTTAATTGCGAAATATGTTTGGTAAAAGAAAAAGGTAAACGTCTTTTAAAAACTGCGTAGGTTGTCGCTATTTGTTCTCCATCCACGCAAAAATGTATTTATGATAGTGTTTTCAACTACAAACTATCAAGATCTAGCTATGAAGGTGTGGCTTACTTTCATATAGAATATGGCCCAGTTTTGTCCCTCACTCTGGAGTAAAATGATGGACCCTTGGGCAATCTAGTGCTCATTGGCTCGAGAGCTTATTGGCAAAGCACTGGGTTCGTAAAAAAGGTCAGTGGGTTAAAACCTGCTGAGACCATATGCTGACCACGACTTAGTACTTATTTTCTCTCGTTTCACGGACTCCACAGTCCACAAAATAATTGCAATTTTATTGTCATTTATTACTTATTTTCATTATGTATTTCGTACATATTATTACATTAATTCATCAAAAAATATTAATGACTTTAAAAACAAAATCTCATGGGGAAAAAGATGTTATGGCTCAACATTTTTGAAGTGATATTTCATTTTTCGCAATGAGAGTACTATTGGAATATGCTTTAAAGAAACTCTGTCTGTAATGAATTTTATTTTGAACGTTTAAAACAAATACGAGCACAAGTTTACTTTGCTCTTCTTAAGGCTACAGCATTTGTATTCTTCTTACAAGGCAATTATGAGAGTTGAATTAAACCTTCGCTTCCTTGAATTGCTCATAACTTTTTATGTTTTTAGAAAAAATATCTCTCACAAGTCTGTATTCCACGCATTTGTTTTAATAAGCATGCTGTTTCTATTTAAAACATTACTGGTAACTTGTTTCGGATTTTTTCATGAAAAAAGAATATTGCGTAACTAAAATTATCGTTCTTTGATTCTGTGTTACTAATTCAATGCACTATTCGTTTCATGTTCATTGCATTGCAAGAACAACATAAACCAAAATATTCGCAAAATCAAGATTCAATTCAACAAATCACTGAAAAATTCTACTTTTAGTTTTTTTTTTCAGCCATTGTGTTTACATACTCGGGATAAAGAGCTAAGTTGATGCATACATTTCATCTGTTGCAAGTTGAAATTGCACTCTCATTTTTACTAAGAATTCATCCGAATTGAAAGTGTATGGAATGTATATAATTCAATTTTATTTTCCAATTTTTTGAATTTATAAGAATTGAAAGAAGATGTGTATGTGAGCACATATCTCATTTTTTATTTTATTTTTGAACTATGGGAGGGGCCTTTTTTGTATCGTTTTGGACTTTTCTTTCTTTCTTTTTTTTTAAATTTTTCTTTAGAACTTATTTGGTCCATGTATCAGGTAGTTTTATCTGTTTTTTTAAAACAATTTTGCAGCTTTGTGTATTAGTTTTCAACGACGTTTAATAATTTTCCGCCAAGATTGACACAAAGATAAAACGCACATTTGCAGCTGAGAGTATCAAACAAACATCCGAGCTCAATTGTTTAAATGTTTAACATTTGTATAATTAAGTACCAGGACGTAGAGCTAATAAAGAAAACCTGTGCAAATATTTCTTCGGAACGTCTGAACAAATAGAGCGTATTATTATCAGTTAATTTCATGCGTGAATATTCTACATGAATAAATAATGAATATTTTTTTTTCTCCTCAAGTTCTTTCTTCGGATTACACCTATGAACCAAGCGCCTATTATCATATTTAATTGAAACGTTTATTTATATGAAGCAGTGCCATTCAAAACAATCGCTCTTTCATAAAATTAGTTCAGTGTTTAATTATAATTAACGTTTTGGCAACACGTAAAATATTCCTTGTCACGATTTCATTTATTATTTGTGAAACCAGAAGGTGGTTGTTTTCAGGTTTATTTTTTTCACTCGACGATATTAGTTTTATTTTGATACATAATATATTTTATTCGTGCTTACTCAGAAGAAGTTTTTCGAAATGTTTAGATAGTTTGAGATTATTTTTGGTGCGATCTCAGTGTCGTTAATAGCAGGCAGCAAGCCCCGCGCCCAGGGGGAGGGAATGAGGTTTGAGGGAGCTCGATCTAGAAAAAACAACGCAATGACTTACAATGAAAAAAAAAAAACTCTAATTACATAATCTACTTTTACATCAATGTCCCTCTTAAGCTTTCTGAATGAAATCTTTGAAAATATACTACATGTATATTTGAGTCCCCCACCAACTTTTTGTTAATTTTTCATAACCTTTACTAGTTATGCATCAATGTAACAGAGTGTAAAATATCTAAAACCGTTAATAGCGGAAAACACTAAAGAGAAATCTATTAACCGACTTACTACAAGATCGGCGTTATTAAACTTTTAAAAAGTTTAAGTGTTGCCAAAAAAAAACCTAAACTGTTGCCAGAAAAACTAAATCTAAACAATAATATTACTTCAACACCCTTTCTGTCTCATGTGCTTGCACATTTAGTGTTTCTCCAAAAAAAAGTGTTTTTCGACGGCCTTACGTCCTGCCCCCTTTTTTGCATTTCCCAATGCGTGTTTCTTGCCCTTTTCAAGTTTCTAAACACTTTATCACGAAAGCAAATCTTCTTTCTTGGAAGGCAAATATTTACACTAACCTGCCTTTAAACAGCCTCCGTTGTCCACTCCCTCCCTCCCTCCCGTTCTGGATGGAAAACTTTTTTTTTTTGTTTCATATTATGATCTTAAAACTTTTGTGGTAAGTGTGTAAGATGCTCTTATAAATCTTGCAAGGGAGCACATAAGTCTATGGACGCCACTGTGCGATCACCTCATTTTAGAGTCATCCTTTCACACATTCTGACAATGTCACTCAGACTGAAATGCATTAACGATTATTCGTTAGCATTGGAAAATTTGGCGACCGTTCAAAACTTGCCAAATTATTTTAGCTTTCGAAATATTTTTAAATGTTCTAATTTGTAATTTTATAAAACTGTTTTCGACACATGCATACTTTTGCATACAATGTTGGAAGGGAGGACTCTAACATATTTTCTAAATGCAATGATTTAATACGTCCGAAGTAAAAGTTAAATGAAGAAACTAATTACCTCTGCGAAGAAAATTGTAAAGAAAAAAAACCAACGTTAATAAAGCATAAATACGCAGGGATACTGCAGACACCTGTTTCGGCTTTACGAGGAATATCTTTTTCAATGCAAAAAAAAAAATGAGCTTATGGATGCACAGACATCCGACAAAAGGACTTTTGTCTGCCATTGGTCCCAGTTAGTCCGGAAAAATAATATCGTAAATATAAAATTTACGTGATTCAGATGAAAATTAGTAAGTAAAGAATTCATTTGACTCGTAACAAGAGGGATTTACTCATTTTAGGCAATGTTCGTTCCGGAGTAGGCATTAATTTATATGATCTCAATTAACTTAGGGAGGATATCCGTTGTTGCTTGAAGCCAGGGACTCCATTCTCCCCTTCTCTCTTTCGCAGAAACCTTGATTTTAATCCTCATTTGCAAATCTAGGACATGTATTATGTATGTTAAAGATTTTTATAGAGCAACCCCTCCCCAGGAACTAATAGATATAGGGTTGATACAGTTTACCCCACCTCCCTTCAAACCTTATGCTTTGTAATCCAATAATATTTAGTTCTCAAGCTATGATGCAGCGACTTTTGAAAGCTAATTTTTTTCCGAAAAAAAATCTTGTACAAAGTGCTTCCAATATTCTCAGCACTGTAAGGAAATAATTATAAACAAAGTAACTTATAAATTAAGCCGAGGTGCATAAAAAACTACAGTACACAGTAAGTATTGCATTTTGAATTCAAGGGAATGAAATATAATAATTCTTAAGGGAAAATCACCAAAATGCAAACTTCGGTCTGCAAAAACATATTGCTGCGCGAATCCGCCTATTCTTTAAATAGTATGGGGGTCATTCCACGAAAAAGCCGCCATCTTGCCCCACATGTGACGCCCATATATTTCAATAAAAAGTACTGATTTTCAAAGGGTAATACATTGAATTTTGTTGGTTAAGAAATTACAAACAGGTGTGGGATTTCTCAGGCAAAAAAGAAAAAAACAACTTTTGTTTATTACCTCAAAATTACTGCTTTTAACGAAATACGTGTGCGTCACGTGCGGGACAAAATGGCGGAGTTTTCGTGGAATGGCCCATGGTACATCTAAATGGATGGTCGGACTGCGAAATCCGGTTTAGTAGTCTCCGGATTAACCCCTTCCAGGCTCTTTTTTTTTTCGGGATTACGGATCCAAAAATGTCAACTTTTTTATGCTTATTTTCATACATACATATCTTTTTAAACATAATAGCATCATTCGCATGCAACATTTCCTAAAAATAAATGTAAAAATATCTATTTAAATAAATGAGTAATTTCGGGATTACGGAGCAAAAAATGTTAATTTTTTTAATGCTTATTTTCATACATGCATATCTTTTTAAACATAATAGCATCATTCGCATGCAACATTTCCTAAAAATAAATGTAAAAATGTCTATTTAAATAAATGAGTAATAAATGAGCATTTACCTGTAAAGTTGGCTGTCTGTATGGCAGAAATCATTATACTTTGGAGTTGGCTCCTACTCTTATCTTAAATGTACAGCTCAAAACACTGTATAAAATAAGTAAATAAAAGCATCCGAAACCATAAAAGGGACATGTGAAATAATTCGGGAAAGACTGGTTGTGCAGTGTTAATTTTCACAGTGCCCGAGCTACACTCGGGATGAGCCAGAATGGTACATTTCGCTTGCCCGAGTCCAGCTCGGGAAAAGCCTGGGAAGAGGTTAATGAAAGTTTACTGTAAATCTAAAAGAAAAAAAAAAAAAAACATGGTAACTGACTGACGATAATGCAACTAGAAATCAGTTTTGCATTCTGTATGGTCGTTAGTTCCCAATGGCATTGCCACAAACTATTTTATCGGATAGATACATTTGTTGGTACGGTTCCGCCTTCTTATTTATTGCTATAACCGTTGATAATTTCTTTAACTTATTTACGTATCTCGACAATGAGTACTTCATATCTGGAAGCATGTAAACTCGCTTTACAAATCTATTTATTTTGTGCTGCTAGATACAAAGTGCATCATTTTTCATGTGACGCAGTAACATGAACTACGCAAAATGTAACTTTTGAAGCGAAATCATTAAAAAGTAATTCTTCACATTTGCTGTGCAAAAGACAGGTGCACGTTGATGAACTACTACCACTGATGTGGTTTTCATGACCATAATTCATTTTTAAACAGGTTATTCGTGACCCTCATTGGAATCGTGCTTCATCTGACGTTTAATTTGACTTAAGAGAGTAAACGATTTTTTGAAATATATGTATGGCTTAGAATAATCTTATTTTTGTAATATGTGAACCGACATTTAGGATTCATGGCCGGATTTCTGTCTGGAGATTTGGATTACGTATTTGGACTTGCACAAATACCCTAACCCCATGGATTTAGTTCTCTGGTTGCATCTGCATAATAAAGTCGGATGCAGAAATAGTTTTGGGGAGGGACCCCGAAAAGTAAAAAGTGCCTCCCCCACATCATTTTTTTTTATTAAAAAAAGTTATGATGAGCTTCTTTTAATATGTTTCAAAAAAAAGCTCCTGAAGCAAATTAATGAACTTCAAAGTGCAGAAATATTACATGCTAGTGAACTTATGTGGTAGTAAAATATCATTTTATACATTTTAAACGAATCAAGTACACAGTTAAAACTACAGGTTGCATGTGTAACCTTTAAGGGTGAAAAGCACCAGCAGCACCCCCTGTAGAGTGCCACCCGACTTCCTATGGCACCGTTGAAGGTAATATTAGGTCCCCCATTATGTGACATACGTTACCCATGGGGTGCCACTTGACTCCGTATGGCACCCTCAAGGGTGTCATAGGGAATCAAGTGACAACCTTCATTTGGTTACGCTGGTGCAACAACTTTTCACCGTCAAAGGTGCCACATGCAACCTGTAGTTTTAACAGCGTACTAAACGAACCTTGCCTACAGTTCAACCAAATAGATATAATAAGGCACGGTATTAGAAACATCGTCTAAATGATTAAAACAAGAGGTTATCAAAACAGAATTTTTGTTTATGTTATGACGAAATTAAAAAGTAGTTAATGATGCAGTAAAATTATTTTTATTTCCTTGGGAAGTGGATTTTATGGAGGATCGGGGGGATCTAAACGTGCTGCCCTCTCTAAATTTCGCGATTGTCTATATATAATGCTTGTATATAATATTTCGTTTAACAGTAATTTATTCTTTTACAAATATCTAATGCTACTGATTTTTAAAATTTTGTTGATCGTAATAGTTTTAACAATTGTTTTCTTTTCTTTCAGATAATCCTTATAAATGTGATTGCGAGCTGATGTGGGTGAATACTTATTTGAAAGTAAACAGGAGCCACCAATTCGTGCGAGATCTACAAGAGATGAAGTGCACCATGGATAAGAACACCAGTGAGACGGAAGATTCCAAAAAGAACGTCACAATCACGGACTACCTGATGAAGCATAACTGTTCGAAACCAGCAAAGAAATCGAAATCAAGAGTCACTACAGCTTTCCGATCTACGAAAGCTACAGAAAGCATCCCCATAGAGTTGTTCAGCAGCAAGAGTAAAATTCTACCAACTGAAGATAGTATCTATGCCAGCGATTTTGAAGATGATGTAGAAGAAGATGATGATGTTTTAGAGGTGGAAAATTCCAATACCTCAGGATGTGTCAGAACGGCTGCTTTTGATTATTTCATCAGCTGTGCGTTACTGTTGCTTATTAAATGCACGGGAGCGATATTTTGAGCATACTGTAAGCTAGAAAATCTTTTCTAGATCAAAGTGATTTCTAAAAGCAGAACTAATAAGTGGATGAAAATATTGAGAATTGTTTCCAATTCCAAAAAACATTAAGATATTTTGGATGAAAACAATGCTTTTTGAAAAAAAAAAAAAAAATTATTTCAAACAGTTTTTTTGTCTAATGGAGCTTTTCGAGAAACGACGAAAGTGAGAACGAGAGAGACGGTGAAAATTCCATCTTCTCGTTTTATTTCGTAGTTATATTGGAATTAATTAAGTGTCTAAGAGACAAATTTTGTGGACCATTATAATTTAAACCAAAGCTTTAATACTTCAGATTCATTTCTATTGCTGGAACAAAAAGCCTACATTTTCAGTATCTTATAATTTATTCATAGAATCGTTGCTTCAAGTAAGTTTTTCGAAGAAGGAATGAATATATACTGAAACGATATTGAAAATTCGGGGGGGGGGGGATTATATCGTTATTTATTCTACTTATGCGTAGTTTTTTCATAATTGTTGATTATTAATCGCACGCTGCTCTAAATAAAATTAAATTTATTTTAAATATTTATTTTACGTCTAAACATTTTTTTTCTCTGACATCGAAAGCCAGTTCAAGTTGTGTGTGAAAGTGAAAATTTCTCTCTTTCAAAATGCTACAAAACTATAGTTTATTTGCACTTAATATTTCTATCTTTGTTTTTTCATAAATATTTACAGAATCGTATTTAAATTTATTTAAGAGATTTTCTAGTAAAACTCGTTGAGAGAAACAAAATTATTGAATAAAATTATAATGGTGGAAGAAGAAAGAAGGTTAGAAAATTCTTACGTAAGGGTGTTGTAAGATGTGTGCTTGATTTTTGATGAAAGCGTTCCATATTTGATGCTAATTAAACAAAAGAGACAGAAATTTTACGTATTTCAATGTCTTTTGAATAAAATTTCTTCTGAAAAGCGATTGCAAATAACTGATTGGAGACTAAGCCAGTTGCAAAAAAAAAAAAAGAGTATGGAAATTTGGTTCACAACTATTCATTTGTTGCTTTTTGGCGAAAATTATTTTATCGTTCATTAAATCAAAAGCGTTTTTTAAAAAAACTTTTCAAATTATTTGAGAGTTTTTCTCTGAAAAATGGCATTATGTTGAGAACAGTGAAAGACATTCATTGCACTACTATTTTTTGAATGCTATTTTTTGTGTTAATTTAAACGAAAGATAATTTTTTTAAAGAAGACTTATCCGAATTATAAAAAGATTATTTTACACTTTCCTTCAAGGTTTGAATTTGAAAAGAAAATGTTATTGTGATGCTTGTGTTACTGTTGGCAAAATTGTTTCCGTTGTGCGTTTTAAACAATGGCTAAAGAATAGCCGAACTTTGTAAAACCTGTAAAAAGTAACATAATTTATGGCAGAAAATTATGTCGTTAGTATAATTATTTGTGTTTTTTGTGTAAAAAGTATATATTTTTCGAGATGTATGTTTTTTCCTTTTTGATTGAACAAGCAAGTTAACTTAAAAAATGATGGTTTAAAAATGTAGATAATTATTGTAAAATGTCGGATATATTACTTTCAATTTCATGATCTGTATGAAATAAATTTCATAAGGCACCTTTCACAAACCACGTCATGCCAGATTTTGATCAAAACTAAAACCTAGTAAACGTCATTAGGCATTACTTATTATTATGAAAAAACTTCAATTAACACTTTTGCCTATTGTTTAGCTTCAAAGAACAAATGATTCCAAATTAGTTAAAAGGATTTTTTGAGCGTTTAAAATTTTTTAATGTCAATAAAAATGAAACCATATGCAAGAATTTTTCACGCATTCTTAGAATTTTTTCTCAAAAAAAAAAAAAAAAAAAAAAATGTTAATTACAACTGTTTCTGAAATGCCTTTAGTGAAACAGTTATTCTTCACTTTCCTTAAAAAAATATACATTTTGATAATTATCTCTTGAATAGAAAAATATTCTTCGTTTTCTGATATAGTTTAAGGTAAGACATTGTTAAGAAGAAAATTTTAGTTTACATATATAAAAAAAAAAACCTTCTTACTTAGTATCCTCATATTGAGTCAATAAAGGATACGAATCTAAAAGTGTTAAACTTCTAGGCGGAAGTGGAAGAACTTGCGCTTGAGTTGCTTCGGTGTTAAGTTGGTTTCAGTTACTTTCTTAGTTTTTTCTATTGGTCATTACAAATAATAGAAAAATTAAAGCTTTTAGCATACGCACAACTACTAACTTTAAAAGTATTATGTAAATACAGCTGGAATCTTCGAAACATGCAGTACTTGTATTAAAAGCAGTTGAGAAAATGCATGACGTGGTTTCCGAAATGTCTGTTTTTCTAAGGTGCATTGATTTTTGTCTTTATAATTTATTCAAACAACTGCTCTGAAATGAATACTATCGAGTCAAATAAAATCTTTTACCAAACACTATTGTAAGAATTTTATTTGGTCGGTGGCCACGTGCACAAAACACATGAGATGAAATTTACTTTGCAAGCACTGTCTTAAGTATCACTTCCTACCAGGAGACGTATCAAAGTGTAGTGAAAGACACATTTACAAAGTAAAATAAACCAAGGTTTAAAAAAATGAAGAAAAATTAAAAATGAAAATTAATAAAATTAAAGTAACTAAATTAGTATTTTGTGTTGTAAGTTGCAAAAAAAAAAAAAAAAGACATCAAGATCTAAGGGACAGGGAAATCAGCAGGAATTTTAAGTTGACAATTAATTTTCTGTTTAATGTTAAGAGAATTGTTTTCTGTGTCGGTGGTAAGGTCCTTATACATGTTCTTAGTGTTTCTGGAAAGTCCTCGACTTCGATGTGTGGGTTTTTGAATTTTGAACGAAACAAATCAGCTCAAACTTTATTGTGCGAAATCGACTTCATACATCTGTCAAAAACATAAGTAAAATTGCTTTATGATTTTGTTCCATTTTGGGAAAAACTTAACATTGTCATAAAACGTTTGTTTTTTATGTCGAATTCTATTATAATAGCCAGCGGATAAAATCTACTTATAATAATTTGTAAGAAAACTAATTATTTATACACTACATTAAATGTTTTAAATTAATGTTAAAATCATCTTAATTAAACGGTCTTCTTTGAACCTCGGCTTGACAAAAGCAAATTCTGTTATTAGATCACAATTTGACTACCAATTTGTATTTTCTCCTGAGTAACCTTTATTACTTTACTTTCCTTCATATTTGCACACTTTTATAAAGAAAGTCTGGTGATAAATCTTTTAGACTAAAAACTTGATTTTGCTCATTTTTAATCACTGTCACCATTTAAGATAAGTCAAATTTTCACTAAAATAAATAAGAAAAAGTTGTGACACTTGGAAATAATTTTTATGTCAGAGAAAGTTTAAGATTTACACAACGAACATTCCACTTCTAGAAAAATTAAAATAGGGGAAACTGTTTCTCGCAATGACATCTTGCCACTTATCAGTAGGGGATAAATGGGCGTTCTGCTGCCGGCGGCGGAGTTGCGGAGGTAACTCCGCCACCCGATCCCCCACCTCCGCCACCCGATCCCCCACCTCCGCCACCCGAATTTAATTAATTTCACACAATCGAATGAGAATTTTATTCAGGAATTCCCTACTTTGCATGTTTTTTCACGAATTTTACTGTTTTTTTAACTATGTCCCTGCTTTTACAACTTAATTTTTAAACTTTTTCGCCACTTCAAAATTTTTCATCTAATCTACTATGACTTAATTACCTCTACCCCAAAACAAACTCGACCAACACGACTTCTTATTTCCGACATTAATGAACACATTGATACAAATAATCATTACATACAAGACTGTCAATTACTCACACACAATAGACCACACATTGATTTTTACTACTTTTATCCGATTATACTCAATCCTCGACTTTCATGTGAAACCTCAAACATTCATACAAACCCCTTCAATATCATTCAAACACACATACATCCATTCATTAAGACTCAATTGTTAAATAAAATTTCAAACATCAAGTCAACAAGTCAAAACTTTCATCCATTAAGTGAAAAATAATCATACTCTACTAATAAGAGAAAACTCGGTCGTTAATACATTAAAAATCAAAATCAAATTTTTCACAATGTCGAAGTTGAAAATTAAAATTTTTACAATGTCAAGATTAAAAATCAAAAACGTTTTTTTTTTTTTTTTTTTGCAACGTCAAAATCAAAAGTTAAAAATTCACCCCATGTTGAAATTAAAGATCGAGTTTTCTCTTATTAGTAGAGTATGATTATTTTTCACTTAATGGATGAAAGTTTTGACTTGTTGACTTGATGTTTGAAATTTTATTTAACAATTGAGTCTTAATGAATGGATGTATGTGTGTTTGAATGATATTGAAGGGGTTTGTATGAATGTTTGAGGTTTCACATGAAAGTCGAGGGTTGAGTATAATCGGATAAAAGTAGTAAAAATCAATGTGTGGTCTATTGTGTGTGAGTAATTGACAGTCTTGTATGTAATGATTATTTGTATCAATGTGTTCATTAATGTCGGAAATAAGAAGTCGTGTTGGTCGAGTTTGTTTTGGGGTAGAGGTAATTAAGTCATAGTAGATTAGATGAAAAATTTTGAAGTGGCGAAAAAGTTTAAAAATTAAGTTGTAAAAGCAGGGACATAGTTAAAAAAACAGTAAAATTCGTGAAAAAACATGCAAAGTAGGGAATTCCTGAATAAAATTCTCATTCGATTGTGTGAAATTAATTAAATTCGACTAATTCCTAATTAAATAAATTAGCAGGTTAATAAAAAAATAGTTAATCATTACATTGGGTCGGATTATTATAAACATAAAAAAAAAAATTAATTTTCATTGACAAAGCCCGATTTCGGCTTGAAAAATAAATTAAGTTCGAAGAAATAATTAAATTCGAAAAAAAATAAATTTCCATCAACAGATGGCAGCATCATCGTTCTTTAAAATCAAAAATTATATTGAGATATGTTACAAAAACTAAGTTGCAAAAATTAGACAAAGTTCGAATTACAAAATAAATTAGCATGCAAATTAACATCATCAGATAATCAACAGACGGCGATATAATCTTAAACTATATTCTGATCACTATTAGCACTTGTGAGTATAAGAACACCGTAGCCTAGTTGGTTTGCGCGATTGTCTGTTAAGTAAGAGGAAAACTTTTGGTTCGAGTTCGAACCCCGCTTCAGGAAATTGACAAAGTCCGAAAATAAAAAAAAGAATTAAATTCGTTCACTCA
Organism: Uloborus plumipes; assembly: GCA_038373865.1. Lineage (NCBI taxonomy): Eukaryota > Metazoa > Arthropoda > Arachnida > Araneae > Uloboridae > Uloborus > Uloborus plumipes. The sequence continues at coordinate 28,810 of JAXGGA010010193.1, forward strand.
ATAGATGGCAGCATGAGCACCTAAAATAAAATTAAGTTCCTGAAATTCGCGGGAAATATTCAGAAATTTGCGGGAAAAACCTTGTAACCTTTCACGAAAATAATTCAAAGAAACCAAAACATTGGTTGTCATGACAACCAAACCTGTTGCCATTTCAAGAAATCAAAACTTGGATGTTGCCATCCCAAAACTAAAGTCCTCGCGGCGGCCCTGGGGAGGCGGCTGTGGGAGGTGGCTCTGGGAGGTGGCTGTGGGAGGAGGCGGCGGGAGGAGGCTGTGGGGGATCGGGTGGCGGAGGTGGGGGATCGGGTGGCGGAGTTACCTCCGCAACTCCGCCGCCGGCAGCAGAACGCCCATTTATCCCCTACTCTTATCTTCAATTGGCTTTGCTCCAAAACCATGCTTATATCTTTAAAATACTGGCTTTGAAGATTCGTTGTTCCTGCAAGAACGTTTACGTAAAAGCGAACTTCTTTCTCCTTTTTATGCTGAGATGAGAGAAGTGCGATAATTCTTCACTCTTATTTCAAGAGAGATGATTTAGGAGTTGGCTCAAAAGTACTTCCGGCAAGGTTTTAACAAACGATGATTCACAGACAGATTATTTTAATGATGTAAAGTGATTATGCTTTGAAAAATGATAAAATCATGTAAGAATACGCTGCCTCAATTATCGTTTTTGCGTTAGAACTGTGCTCTCTAATCCCTCACTAATGTTCGAAGTGTAGATTAGTGTGCTAATTTTTCACACGGAGGAGCATAAGCGAAGGCACAGGGGTGAAAGTGCACCCCTGTCTTTTGAAATAATATTGAATGGGTACAATCATGTGTTTATGAATCCAACTCACGGAAAATAACTGCCAGTGAATTAATTTTTGGGAATCAATCGCATTTTTACGACATATTTATGAGAAACTTATAGATAAAAAATCATAGAAAAAACTGACTAAAAAGTTTGATTACATACCTTTGAAACAAATGTAATATAAAATACCGAGTAATGTTGCTGAAAAGAAAAAAATGTCAGTAAATGTTTTTTAAAAACATTTGGAAATGTTCCATTGGTTTAATAAAAAAATGTTTCGGCTTACTTTCAATTGATCTTATTCTTCCTTTATTATGTTTTTCTTAACAAAAGATGTATGTATTTTATTTAATTATGCAGTATTTATTTATACTAACTAAACAGTTTTTAAAAGCAATTCCTGCGTTATTTGTTGAGAGTTAGGATTTTTGGTTGGTTTCCATTTAGTTTCCAATTTTTGGTGGGTTGGTTTAGTTGGATTTATTGGCACAAGAGCCTCATAGGCCATATTGCGCCGAATGATTATTTTGTTTAAAACAGAGATATGCTAAAAATAAAATTATTAAAATACGACGGATATAAAACTTAAAAAAAAATCTAAACGAGACATTTTTAAAAGGTTTAAAATTCTGAACAATTTTTGATGGGAAAAAAATCACAAAAATGCTCATCGAAGAACCTAAAATTTCAAATAAAGAATTTCACCCAAGTATAAAATAATAAAAATAACAAATTTATGAAGATGTAAATGGACATGAACAAGGGTACTTTAAAGGTCAAAAAATAAATTGATTAATAAAAAATACATAAAAAGGTCTAATTAATCAAAAGTTAAAGGCCAAGAGATAAAAGAGTTAAATTAACTAATCTACGAGACTTACTATAAAAATAAAGATGTCCAACATTGGTGAGGTTACTATAAATGTTGCAAAGTTATTTGTGAGGAAACAATCTGTGAGAAAGTTGTTAAATAGGTGCTTCCCAAGATACCAACACAACTGGCTTGATTTTATATCAGATTTCATAAGTTTTTACGGTGGAAGCGATACTTGCATTTTTGTACATTTTGTTTAGATGGGATAACTATTTCAGTAAAAAGTGTCTTTACTCCTATTGAACAACTGAAAAGATGATACAACTTTTCCCCTGACATCAAAAACTTAAGCATTTGACTGGGTTCTGAAATAAATGATAACAATTTATCTCAGAAGTTGGTTTCAGTCTGTTTCGATGTTGATCACGTTAGAATACTGTCATTTCTACAACCTTTGAACAAGAAAGTTTCTTTTAACATAATCTAAGATATTGTAAGAAATAATCAAAGCTTTTTACTGCATTTTCATTTGCCAATAATGTTTGAAATAAGATCTTTGACACTTTTCCAGTCATAAGACATTAATAATATTATACTCTTGACCGAAAGAAGGTGGACTGAATACAAATGTCTTGCTTACTGCCTTTATTACCAATTATGTTTTGTGGAATTTCAGTGGGTGGTTATTTTCTTATTTTTTCAGGGCGTCGGTATCGCGTTTTCTGTTGAAAGAGGCTGTAAAATGACACAATGTCGTGTTGGAATTTACTTTTCCAACGATTTCAGCAGAGTGGTTTTCCTTGTTCGCGCTATTTAGCGATCACGTAAAAGGCAACTAAACCAAGGAGCAAACTTTAAAGTATCACTCAAATGGCCTTTTTGTTTTCAGGAAGTATTCTTTTTTCTAAGTTTCCATCTTCCATTCAGTATTATAAAGAGTTAAAGAGTTCTGGAATTTAATGGAATAGTTCTATGATTTTTTAAAAAATCAGTTTAATCTAATTTCTTCTGGTAAAAATATTTTTCAGCATTTTAATTTTAGGTTTCTGCAATAATTACAGTCAAATATTTTTAAAATTTGTGTATTACACATATAAAGTTGTTCTTTTCTGAATTTGTCCATATCCAATAAAGCACTCTGAAAATTTGGAGCAAAAAGTAATAATTACAATTCCGGTCAATGACTTGAGTCTGTCTTGCACAATTCATATTTTGAGTATTTGGTTATTTTTAAAACTATTTTTATTTTTTTAGTTTTATCTTGCCGTCCTTTTGTTCTGCCTTTACTTTCAAAAGTTGATTTTGAAAAAGAAATTAAACATGAGAAAACCTATTTTTCTATCTTGATAACTTTCAGTGGTTTTTACATGACTTTATGTTTTAGTACAATATGATTAAAAATAACGAAAGGAACCTCTTCACCCCAAGCAGACGAAGTCAGCGACAAAAGTAGCGCTGAAACTAAGAAATTGGACAAAATCATATATATAATATTAAGATAACTTCCAAAGACATGTATTAAATTTTATGTTCTCTTCACTCCAAATTTGTATTAAACTACACTGAGCTTTTTTTGTGGCATTTATTTTGCAATGTTCTATCTTGTTCTTTCTCTCAAATATTTATGTCCCATTTTTCCTGCATCTCAGAAAATTAGCTTTTTCCACTCATTCGCAAGAATTGATGTTCTATATCAGGAGTTAAATTCTTGGAACGTTATTCATAATGGTTTGCATTGACTAATAAGCAATTATTCTTCAAGCAAACTCACTCTAGAAGTCAGTGAACTTAAGATCTAAATTTCAAAAGAAAAAAAAAAGAGGTAAACAGAATTAAAGACTTCATTTATTTTAGAAAATACCCCAAAAAGCAACCGCTTTAATTATTTCGCCGCCGCATCACTTACAAGAACAATTTCGTCATCCAGAGTATTTTCGTCCACAAATCCTAACCCACGCTCAGCCAATAGCACGATGAAGAATAAGAGGATTAAATTGCCATTTAAACGGTCTTTTGTTTTTCCCCGCCAGCTGCCTGATCTTCATGTAATTTCAGAGCAATCAGTTGGCGACAAAACACTAGGTGGCTAGAAAACCAGGAAGTGGCGCCAAAGCCTTCTTCCGACATTTTAAACAAATTGTTTGGAAGGTCGAATTCCTAGAGGAGAAATTTGTGCTGTCATCAGAACAATATGGCGGGGTTAATGAGGCTTCATTGTCCGTTGTTTGTCAAGTGAGAACGTGAATGATGTTATTTCGAATCATGAGCGGCGGAATAATAGTTTGCCGGCTTAATAATTGTGTTGGTATTATGGTTACTGTTAAAGTTGCAGGGTTTGCGTTTTACACAGGATGTAACACAGGCGTCGAATACGTTGGTAATATTAGATAACCGTATTTGGTTCGACTGAATTACAAGGCAACACCTCACCACGAATAGAATTACAAATTAAAACTGTTTACTATTTTCTTTTCTTTTCTGCCAGTTTAGATAATAAAATGGGAAATTATTCAGGAAGTAGCCGTTTTGTTACAAAAGAAATTTGAAACAGTTTATTTGTTTTGTGCAGACAAGTTATGGCTACAGTTTATGCTTTATGAGCATGAGCATGAGGATTATCTTTATTGGGCATATAAAGTCGTTGATAATGTTCATCGGCTTTATTTTATTCAACTAGTTTTAAAATGTCTAAAAACAGATTATTACCAAGGCAATTTTGTGCAGTAAATATCCTGTCGTAAGAATTTTTTAAAAACATTTTCTTACGTATTTATTTTTATAATCACACACCCTTTGTTTAGCGCTGTTGCTTTAACTCTCGTTGAATTATTTCTGTTTATGTTTTAAAACTATTTATAAGAAGTTTATTTCTTCAAACAGTCAAACATTGCTATAATGATAACTTCTTTATTTATGAATTGATAGCCAGTTTTCGAAAAGATGTAGTTGGGTCATTCCAGCGAAAATGGTACAAATCATGTCCGAGACTTAAGAATTTTTTTTAAATCAATTTTAATAACTATCACCCATTGTGTATTTTTAATTGGTTCTCCATTTAATTTTGTGTCATCAAGTATCAATTGATTAGGTATAATCAATTTAGAAAGGACATAAAAATGTCTTTGTCAGAAGAAGAAAATGACGTGTCCCAGCTTCAAATTGCTAGAATTTTAAATGTGATTTAAAATTAAACTGAAATGTAACAACAAAATAAATTACACTGCACTGCACTGCACAAAAGATGCTTCTAATACCATTTCTGCAGTTTATTACGCAAAAGGAAAAAAAATTCCCCATAAAACACTATTATGTATCCAAATCCCTAGATTTTCTATGTTTCGAATTGTCCACTCTGTTACAAGCCTTTTGGAAATAAAATAAACAATTAAATTCAATCTGTAATATCTTTTTTTTAAAATATAGGTAGTATAAATGCCGTGATTAGCTTGTTACATTGAATTATGTAGTCAACTACCAGGGTGAGCCTAATTCTTTTCTTATGGTAGTTAAATTGAACTGTTGGATGTCCACTCTGTTACAGTCGATTTCATGATGAAAAAAGTAGATTTTTTCTTGTAACTGTAGACCGACTTACAGTTTTAGACTGTTTATTCCACTTTATGCTTGATCTGTGATTCTAACTTTTCTTTGTGAGTATAAAGATATTTTTAAAGGCTTATTTGTCTACTCTGTTACACAAAGTGATCAAAATATGTAAAATCCTTTCATAAATGATTCATGTACTAGTTATTTACACTTCATTATACACAAATAAATGGAAACTTAATGAAAAAATGATTACTTGGTGGAAATTATTTAAATTGATAATCTTAAGTAAAGAGTTTCAGACATGATTTGTACCACTTTCGCTGGAATGACCGAGTTATAAAAATTTGAAGGAAATAAATGCGCTTTTAATTATTATTTATAAACATTGATTCAACATCTCCACTACTGTGTTAGAAAATATACAACATTTTTCGTCATTAACTTTTCGTCATAAATTGTTCAATGAAGAATTTAAAAAAAAAAAAAAATAGTGACATTTGTGCCCAAAAACCTGTGTTTCCTACACTCAGAAATAAAGTTACGTATTCTAAGTCTCAAAATAGTTTTATTTCTTAAAAATACTGTCTAAAATTTCGTCATAGTTTCATTTTTTTAAATTATTCATTTAGAATCAGAAATTTTTTCTAATGCGGACATGTAAAAATCTGAGGCTCGGTCAAAGTTTTTCGCAGCTTACTAGCTGAGAATCCTTGCCCCAAACTGATTGAAATATTTCTGTGAGATTTTATCCGTTTACATATTGCTCCACAGTCATTCAACTGTAGATATTCACAGGTTCCCACGGCTGAATAAGCAATTCATAAAATAAAGCCATAAATCGACTTGTCCCAGCACATTCTTCATTTTCCCCTGTGCACCTTTCAAGCAGCATAACATTCGAGCAGTCAATGGCACAAAAGCAGGGGTTGCACCAGAATTCCAAACGCCCTCCTACCGTATTATTATTATTTTTTCTGAAAGCAAATGGGGAAGAAGAGGTAAGTGGTTCCACAGACGATGTTTATTTCGGCGACAAAAGCTTCCCTTTCGTACTACGACAAAAGAATTCGCTTGAACTTGGGATTATGAGAGACATTTGACATTTTTTTTATTTGTGAATGCAGTGAAAATCTACTGATAGTTTATTTGGTATGAAATGCATTTAACAGCATTTAAAAGTACTGCGGAGAGTTTTAAACCATTTTAAGAATTCACAATTCATAAAAAGAGTTCGGGTTCCTTATTTGTCTTCTGTTTTCAAAGAAGTTAAAAGAAAAAAGAAATGAAATCCTCAATACGTTTCCTGCAGATTGAAGTTTTTGCAGCCAAAAAGCGGACCTGGTAACTAAATTAACAAAACAAATTAAATAGATAAAAACACACGCAAACACGAATTTCTCTTAGTTACGAGACATGCTCACATATTTCCTTCTGTTAAGTTTATTGCATTAAACTAAAAGTTGAATAAACATGTTATGTCAAAGAAAATTTTTAAGCACAGGTAATGAAAGAGAACTCAATGTGACTCAATATATTGAATAAAATAGTTCGAGAACAAAAAGAGTATCATACAATATTTTAGGACATGCGATAAGTACCTACTAATCAATTGGCAGACGTATCTGAGCATTTTTTGTGAGAAGGGATGTTTTTCTGGAAAATTCGTTTGCATTATTGATTTGCCATTAAGTGTAAAACAATGCCCACAACGCGAATGGATGCCTGGATACAATGGGCCTCCAACGGACTTTTTTTTTTCTCTACATATTGATTACCAGCAGTTCATTGTGAGTCAAAAACCTGATTGTAAAAAGACATTGTTATGGTTCAATTTTTTCTTACCGCGAATGCTTCCAGTGCTGTAAAAACGCTTACTTTCGCAAGCTTGTCTTACTTGTGAAAATGTAAGCCTCACTCCGGGAGCAGAAAAAACAGTGTGACGTAGGTTATAAGTTCTTGAGAAAATCCTGTAGATTATTTTTTATGCGAGGACGACAGAACCTAAAATTTGTAAAGAAAGATAATCTTAAAATTTCAGCAAGCAAGGATTTGTACCACATTTCCTGGGATATAATCAGCAGGCAGGGGTGAATACAGAAATAGTTTTTGGCAGAGGCCACGAAAACTAAAAAGTGCCCCCACCCCTCTTCATATATATTTTTACATAATAAAATTGTCATGATATTCCCTTCAAATATTTTTTAAAAGCCCTCATAATAGCCTATTATTTAATTAACTTTAAAACACAGAAATGGTGTATTCTAATTTGCTTCGAACGTGGTAGTAAAATTTATTTTAAATATTTTAAGCCAATAAACTACTAAACCTTAGATGGGGTTTCTAAAATAATTTCATAATGTACGGTATTACTTACAAACATTGCCATAATGATTAAAACATGATGTTACTAAAACATATTAATCAATTTTTCAATCAAAGAAGAATTAATGAACGAATCGTGATATTATGTGTACCCTTGAATTCTAAACTCGTGAGTAATTAGTTCTCTAGGGCTCATTTTGTATTTTTGTAATTGTGTCTTATGCAATTTTATACTTCATTCTGTTGGACTCAAAATACAATTTTGGCTGTGAAATAAGTTTATGTTTGTACCTTGGTTCACTTTGTAGGTTATTTTGTTTATTACGTAATTTCATTAATTCGGACTACCTGAATCTTCTACTGATACACATTTATGTTGTTCTACTGTAATAATATTTCAACCTCGTCAGTAAACCGCACTTACACGCAATATCATTTTGAGGCAGCACGTTACTATGACAACGTTCCTAAAAATACCACCTCATTTTTTTGTCCACATTTCCTTCTCCATTTTCTTCTTTAATGCTCAACAATTGAAGAACAGGAAGACCAAAAGATTAGCCAGATTGACTCAGCTGTCCGACCGATGTTCACATCCCTGATGAAGGGCGTAGCGGGCATCAGAATAAATGATTTTTTCAGTTTTCAGAATTAACTATCCACTAAAACTCTTTGAAATCTATCTGAGGTTGAGTATCCTTGAATACTGTCCCGGTAGAACATTTTAAAAATCTGGCAAGCCTACTAATGCAGTTTTCTATTTCAGTCTCTTGGATTCATATACAATTTTTGCTGTGAACATAGTTGGTTTTGGCATTTTAAAGCACTTAATATGCTATTTTATTTAATTTGTACTTTTCATTCGGACAACTCGGACCCCCTATTGGTTCGAAGAAATGAAATTCTACTGCATGTCAACATCATCGGTAACACGTACTTACAAGCAACACCATTTTGAGTCAGCACGTTACTATGACAACGCTCCTAAAAATACCATCTTATTTTTCTCTTTACGTTCTCCTCTCAATTTTCTCCTTTAATACTCAACAATTGACGAACAGGAAAACCAAAAGATTAGCCAGATTGACTCAGCTGTCCGACCGATGTTCACATCCCTGATGAAGGGCGTACCGGGCATGTTTAAACACAAATGGGAAAGTTCTGTTTGTTAAGCATTCTTTTCACGCCTTATTCTTTTCTTGTTTGCTAGAATTGCGTCAAGAGAGTTGAGTGGTTCTATTTTTCTATTTGCGTTATTCAGAGATCAGAATAAATGATTTTTTCAGTTTTCAGAATTAACTATCCACTAAAACTATTTGAAATCTATCTAAGGTTGAGTATCCTTGAGTACTGTCTCGGTAGAACATTTTAAAAATCTGGCAAGCCTACTAATGCAGTTTTCTATTTCAGTCTCTTGGATTCATATACAATTTTTGCTGTGAACATAGTTGGTTTTGGCATTTTAAAGCACTTAATATGCTATTTTATTTAATTTGTACTTTTCATTCGGACAACTCGGACCCCCTATTGGTTCGAAGAAATGAAGTTCTACTGCATGTCAACATCATCGGTAACACGTACTTACAAGCAACACCATTTTGAGTCAGCACGTTACTATGACAACGCTCCTAAAAATACCATCTTATTTTTCTCTTTACGTTCTCCTCTCAATTTTCTCCTTTAATACTCAACAATTGACGAACAGGAAAACCAAAAGATTAGCCAGATTGACTCAGCTGTCCGACCGATGTTCACATCCCTGATGAAGGGCGGTGCGGGCATGTTCGAACATAAATGGGAAAGCTCTGTTTGCTAAGCATTTTTTTCACGCCTTATTCTTTTCTTATTTGCTAGAATTGCGTCAAGAGAGTTGAGTGGTTCTATTTGCGTTTTTCAGCCACGGGGGGAAATCTTTTACGAGACCAAATTTGGCGATACTTTGTCGTCATTGTTCGATTTGGCAGAATTATTGCAGGACATAAAAAACTTTAAAGTGAACAGAGAGGATAATAAATGTAATTTATTCCGAATCACCCACTTTTAATTCATTGAGAGTCACTGACAATGCTTTTAGAAGGACAATGCAGCGATAAAATTTATTAAGACTGCTAAGAGAAGGAGTGGGTTTAGTTGTGAGTGGTCTTTGTCCAAACTTCGAGCAAAAAGTGATTTAACATTTTTGTTACTTTATCTCATCTATTTCATTATTTTGATGAGCGATACTGAAATTTGCAAATTTTGTGAACATCATTTATGACATTGAGTCTTTGAATAAGTTAATACAAATTCAAATTTTTATCGGCGAAACGGTTTTTTATTTCGACAGAAAATATTTTATCTATAAATCCGATGTACATTCTATTCTCGGGGGGGGGGGGAGTAATTCAGTTAATTATTGCGTTTATAATAAAGATAACAATCCTTAAATAACGTCATCATATCATTAAAATCTTACCCAAACATCAACGACAGTTACTAAATAAGGATAGTATTTCCAGAAAGTTCATATTCGAATAAAGAGTTCCCAAATGATAAGAACTATTCCAAACAGGTAAGGATAACCTCTTAAAAATCTTCATTAGAATAAGGACATTATTCACTAAAAGCTCTCATCAGAATAAAACACCTGATTTCGGAAAAATTGTGATGTTAAAAAAATAAATAAATAAATATTTATTTAAAAAATGACAAAATGCAAATAAGAACTATTTCCTAAATGAATTCATGAATAATTTACAAAATCTTAAACGATTAAATAATTGAATGAATGATTGAGTAATATATGGAATAAACTATTAAATTGGTATTTGCAGCTTTTGTTAGTGACTGATGAATTTTTGATTGATTGAATGAATAAATGATCGAAAGAATAATTGAATCTTGGAAATAACTCTCAAAACGCCCAATTAATGTGTTAACTCTAGAAAATATCTCGTCTTTAGAAACAAACTAAACAATGAGAGATAAAAAATATTTATGTTTCAGAGTCCTTGAGGTAGTTTTGGCATTTTGACATTCCCCCTCCCACTCGATTCAGTCTTCGACGAACACGTTTTCTTAAAATTAAATTAAAACTTTCCAGAAGTTTTCGTTGTCTCTGACCCAGTTTCTTCCTGCGTACTTGTGAAAATAGTTAGTTAGTAATAGATAAAATTAACTGCTCTTAATACGAACGGAAAGACGTTTGTCTTTTGGGACCAATGCCAGCCAAGGCTTGAAAACGTCATTTTAAACTTATTTTGTTTGCATCTGATTGCCAAGATTCTAAGATTTTGTAACAGATGATTTGTATGTGTCATGGCACAGTCCTTTGGCATTGAAAAATCTCCATGTATGCAAATTGACATACGGATGATTCTTGTTTAGTCTCAATGAGAATTCACGTTCGTTAATTTACGTTGTAAATTCTTTCCTGAATTTTTTAAAAATATATTAATGCATTGGAATTGAGACATTCATTTTGATCCAATGGCAAAAATTCTAATTCAGATTTTTTTATTCATAAAAGCTAATTATTGAATTTGAAATCTGATAAAGTTTTTTCAGTTCAGTCTTTAATAGAAAACATAGGACAGAATGACAAACGCTGGTTTTTAGAAAGAAGCTCTTCTTGAACTTGTTCCTTCTGCTCTAAATAGCTAAGCATCTATTCCATGGAGTGTTGAGTGCAAGCTCTATCGAATTGTGGTAAATTGTCCTGTTTTATAGAAGCTAAATTATTTTATATGTGTGCTAAATGCTCGCAATAAGTATCTTTCTTTTGCCATCTTGGAATTATCTAATCAATACGCGGGACTCTGACACCTACGTTCTCTACAACAATCCTCAAAATCTTACTATTTCAGAAGTACTTCTGATGCTCTTTACGCTTGTGTCTTGTTCTTGTGGTTTATAGCTTTGCATTTTTTGTTGTCAATGAAACTAAACCGTTCAATAAACACAGAGTGATTTATCTGCCTTGATTACTTCTCCATATATACAGTTGCGGATTTACGAGTTAAGCATTGTAGTTTTAGAGGCCCCTCTGAAAAGGACTGAAAGGCGTAAAATATGAAGGGTCAGGGGGAAAAACCACGGTAGTCCGTTTTTTGTTGAATTTAAACTGATGCTACCACCTGTTAGAAAAATAAGTGTAATTTCTTTTAGTATATGCAATATTCGTGAAAAAACACTGTAGTCCATACATTATTGTCATTTTAGAACAAGTATACTGGGGAGGTTTATGAGTTCGTAAAGTTTAAATTTCGTTTTTCTCAAAATGAATCAAATGTGACTACCGTGGTTTTTCTTCCTGACCCTTCATATGTTTCATCTGACTTTCTCTATATTTTCGGGGCCCATCGCAATTGCTACAGTTGCAATATTGTAAATCTGTCACTGCATTTATAACCTGCTCTGCAGAAATAATTTTTTTAAATGAGGTAAGATAGGAGAAAGATCTGTATTTTTTTCGACACTAAATACTTTCATACATCAAGCAAAAGAACTTGCAAAAATAATCTAAGTTCTCAAAATCATACAATTCCAGAAGTGCTTCCGACGCTCTTTATGTCCTAAAACCGGGCATAAGGGAGGAGCCACAGGTGAAATATTCCACCAGGAGACGAACGAGCGGGAAATTCGATCACTCCAGGAAGAAGAAGACCGACTTCCTGACGAGATAATTTCCGTCTCATTCATCATCTGCTGTCGTCATGCATCAGGTCCGGAGCTCTCGTATTATCCTCCTGACGAAATCTCACTTCGTATGTAGAGTTGGTTGGTTTCGTGTATCTGTAATGGATGCCGGGGGGGGGGGATTTTTCGCGGCCAGGTGGAGTGGCTGATGAGTTGCTGCAAATCCTGACGGAGAATCGTTATCATTTTCAGTTTAATTATGAGGAATAAAAAAAGCGTTTTGGGGTTAAAAAATTTTTTTTGTAGGAATTTAGACGGTTCAGGTAAGTCAAAAAATGGCGAAAATTGTGTAAGTGTTTTTTTTTTTTTTTTAATACTGAAGCCATCTACTTCGACATACATGAGGACTGCGTACAATGCGTCTTGCCTCCTGAAAACACAGGATAGATTTACGGTACAGAGATGTTGAAATAACATCCATGGGCAAGGCGGGACTCGAACCCGCGACCTGTTGCTTGCGAGGAGAAGACTCTACTTCCCCAAGTAGCACACTTTGTTTTTTAAAGGCTGTAAAATGGTTATTAACGTTGTGACAACGGATTAAAAACGTTTATAAAACGTTTAAACGTTTTTTGTGCTACCTGGGCCTAGGCTACCGAGGCCCCCAAGGGAAATTTGAGTTGTGCTAGAAAGAAAAACATGGTACGCAAAACTCGAGATCATCTCACTTCATATGTAAGGTGAACATTCATTTTTTCTTCAAAACGTTGCACTTAACATTTTTCCATATCTTCAAGTTCTCTCTCTCTCTTTTGTAAGGCAAACATTTTGTAAAAGTTTATGTTTATTTTAGAAAAGAACACAAATTAACATCTAAAAAACCTAGAAAAAATAAAAAGAATTGGTGTAGTATTTAGTTTTCTATAGAGCAAGTTGAAGACATTTAGTGCTGAATTGAAATAAGAATTGAATTTTTGGTGGAATTTCATACAGTTTGTACAAGAATCCACGTTGCTTTAAAAACTGTGATTGGCCACTGTTTTAGGCAGGAATTCAAGTGAAACAGGCAATCGCAAATTACAATCGCTACTGGAAATGACTTACATTAGAACGTTTCTAGATAAAAACATCGTGACGTTTGCCTATGAAAAACGAGCTAGATAAAACGTCACAGCCTACTTGGCGAATAAGAGGAGATCACTGACTGCTTGTGAGCTCTTATTGGCTCCACCCGTAGTGACGTCAGTGCCAAGTTAAGTTGATGATAATGTAATTCCCTTCCAGTAGCGATTGCAATTCGAAGCGATTGCAATGGTGTTTCACTTGAATCCCTGCCTTAATGTTGGTAAACACATAATTCATAAGTGAAAATGCGAGTTCCTACACAGTTAAAAATAGGTAATCAAAAATAAGGAAAATCTACTCATTTGACTTTTGTAATTCAACATAACTCCGAACAAGAGTGCCCACAAGGGGGTATGGCGCAAGTTGCACTATAAAAAATGTTTTGGGGTGAATTTTTTATCGCTTCAGAAAGGTGTTTTTTAGCAATGACAAATTGTTATATGCTTTACTTTTGACCTCAGATGTCGTGTACTCTTTCTTTCAGATTGGCCGTCTGCCAACGTAACTCAATAATCCGCTCCGGTAACGTGGCACTCACACCTCTTCTACGCGGGACTGGCGGACACAGAGTTGCTCAGCCCGTCCACCTGATGCAGGTCCACCCCTGGTCCTTGGCAGAGTAGGTGGAACCAGGGGTGCCCATCCCCCACCCCCAAAGCTCAATGGCGCGAATTCCCCCCCAAAAATTTTCGTAACCCTATTGTGCTTTTTAGCCTACTTTCCCGTTAAAAACAAAAGAAAGACGAAAAAAGTATTAAAAGTAGCTTAATGCATCTAAAAAATATCGCCAAGTCCAAAAAATGTCGCCAAGTAAAAAAAATATCGCCAAGTAAAAAAAATAAAAAGGTAAATTGAATATCGAAAAATTAAAAATTTGAAAGTAGGGTATTGAGATGGGGAATTTGTGTGTCGGTCGGTCGGTCTGTCGGTCTGTCTGTCCCCCCCTAATAACTTTTGAACGAACATTCCGATTTGGACAAACTTTTTTTTGTTGGAAAGATCTCGGCGAGTACAGCTCATTCCCATATTTGATTTTTCGATTTGAACAATTTTTGGTTCAACTTTGAACCGTTCAAAAAACCGGTCCCGCGATGCTAACTTTTGAGTGAACAGTCCGATTTGAACAAACTTTTTTTTGTTCGAAAGATCTTTTCAAGGATATTTCATTCCCGTATCTACATTTTCGATTTGAACAATTTTTCGTTCAACATTGAACCGTTCAAACAAGCTGTCACCCCTAATAACTTTTGAATGAACAGTCCGATTTAAACAATTTTTTTTTGTTCGAAGCATTTCGGGAAGGATACTTTATTACCGTATTTAAATTTTAAATTTGAACATTTTTGGTTCAACATTGAACCATTCAGGTAACCTTTCCCCACCTAATAACTTTTGAGTGAACAGTCCGAATGGAATGAACTTTTTTTTGTTCGAAAGATCTCGGCGAGTACAGCTCATTCCCATATTTGATTTTTCGATTTGAACAGTTTTTGGTTCAACTTTGAACCGTTCAAACAACCTGTCCCGCGATGCTAACTTTTGAGTGAACAATCCGATTTGAAGAAACTTTTTTTTGTTCGAAGGATCTCAGCAAGGAGACTTCATTACCCTATTTAAATTTTCCATTTGAGCATTTTTTCGTTCAACATTGAACCGTTCAAGCAACCTTTCCCCACCTAATAACTTTTGAGTGAACCGTCTGAATGGAATAAACTTTTTTTTGTTTGAAAGATCTCGGAGAGGCTCTCCCATACATTTCCATATTTCGCTTTTTGATTTGAACCATTTTTCGTTCAATATTGAACCGTTCAGAAAAAAAAATTAACATTAGCGTCTACGGGGAATTTAAGTTGAATGTTGATTCTGAACTTAAAGTCGGATTTCCTTCAAACTAACTTTGTAAGAAAATGGTTTTGATAAATAGTGTTTGTAAAGTACTTTTCTGAGTAATCTTCTGTGAGGACTTTGATTCCGACTCCGACTCCGCAAACGTGGCGGAAATGCAGGCTCAGAAAAAAAAAAATGACTGACTGTGCAGACGATTTTTTGTTTATTTATTCATTTGTTTTATTTTATTTATTATTATTATTTTTTTTTTTGGCAGACGATTTTTTTTGTAACAAAAATTTTTCATTCAAGAGAACATTTTATTCTTTATTTATATTTAACAACTGGCAACCGATTAAAAGTGAAATTCGAGACATTTTATTAACGGACGAGTTTTTTTTTTCTTTTTTTTTCTTTCTTTGATAAAATACGTCTTGATGCTCTTTGTACTTTTATTTATTTATTTATTTATTTTATTATTATTACTTTTTTTTTTTTTTTGAAAACAATGGAGGATTTTTTCTACGGAGGAACTGTAACAGTTGCACTCTTTAAAAGGTGCGACAAAGCTTATTTATTCGTTAATTACTTTTTACGTGTCCATTTCATCTGATGAGAGGGGTATAGTTTGCTTTTCGAAATCAGCTCTATGTGCTAAAAGGGTATGTTTGACATAATTTTCAGTTTCAGATAATCAAGAGAATAATGATCAGATGCGAGAATGCCGATGTCGATGTACGGGAAAGTAGGCTCGTTTAGTTCTTGACAGAACTTCTTGTTATTTTTATCCCTCTTTTTTATTTTATTTGTTTCTTGAATAGCAATTAAAGAATTAGAATTAAAATATTATTTATTCATTCTCTTAATATTATTTATTTTTTTAAACATTATTTATTTATTTCTTCAAACATTTTTATTTATTTTTTTAAATTATAACTGTTATTTTTTTATATATTATTCATTTTTTTTTTAAAGTACTAACTATGCGCAGAATACAATCGCTTTTTTTCCCTTCCAGACATTCCAAGCACACACACACACACGCAAAAAAATAAATAAATAAATAAATAAAAATAAATAAATAAAAAAAATAATAATAAAGAAATAATTTACATTAAAAAATAAGTTAATAAATAATTTACATTAAAAAAATCAGTAAATAATTTAATCTATATACATAAAAGACTACTTTTGTATGCGTATGTCCGGGGTAAACTTCAAAACTACTGGACCGATTTTAACCATTTTTTCATTGTAGATAGCTACAGTAACAGGGAGCAGGATAAGCTATAATTTATTTCTAAAAAGCTTAGTTTAAAAAAGTTATTATGGAAAATGTTAAATTTCATATAGTTTCCCCATTAAATGATTAAATTTTCAGTCCATTGTTGCAAAAAGTGTTGCCTGGCAACAACAATATTAATGGTGATCATAATGAAAACGTGAACCAAGGCTTCTCTGGAGTAAGTATAAAATTTATTGCTTTCTTAGGATTTTTACATACATCTGTGCCAATAATCGCTAACGGGACTAAATAAAAAGATAATTGAATTTGACAACAGTTAGAGAACAGGAAATATTTATAGTCAAAAAATTTCTAAGTTAGGTAGTACATAAGATATTTTCACCAGTATAGTCACAAGGATATAAACTAATGATGGGACTTATTTTACGTGTAATGTTTGGAAGTACTTGACTCCAGTGCGATTGATATCGTAAATATATATTTATTTTAATTTACAGGGTGCGGCAGAGAAACTTGCTGATTTTAATTAGATACTAATTAGCAAGTAGTGGTCAGAAAGGAATGGAAAGAGTCTCATTTTAAAGAGAGGGTCCTGAAGTTTTGTTAACTCATAGTTTAGTTGTCGCCATGCGTTGGACAAAGGAGCAACAAGCGTTCGCCGCCGAATCTTACTTTTCAAATAATCTTTAGGTGGTCGCCACTCAACGTGCCTTCCAAACTCGGTTCAAAATTCAGCCCGTTGTTCCCATTCCTGGCTGGGAATCGACTGTTTTGTGGGTGAAAACATTCAGGGAAAGTGGGAGTGTGGCAAAAAGAGGCTTGGAGGTCAACGGATTTCCAGAACCCTAGAAAACGTCGAAAATGTGAGGGAGTCGTTTGTGCGCTCTCCCAGGCGTTCGGCGCGCGAACTCGCTGCTGCTTCGGGGATTTTTGATTAGACACTGAGACGAATTCTTCACAACCAACTGCAGTTTCATCCCTACAAACTCGCTGTGGTTCACCAGTTGAGTGATAACGTCTCCTTGAAAGGTGACGTACCGTGGCCGGCCCGCTCCCCCGATTTGACACGCTGTGACTATTTTTTATGGGGGTATCTCAAATCAATCATTTACAACGACAAGCCCCGGATCCTGCAACGCCTGAAGAGCAACATCCGGTTTGCTATCACCAACATCCCAGTCAATATGCTCGAAAGAGTGCAACAAAACTTCAAATCTAGGGTAGATGAGTGCATCACTAACAGGGGCTGCCATTCTTCCCGATGTAGTTTTTAAATCTAACTAATATAAAAATTCAGAATGGGTACCATATCTTATAAAAAGTAGTAAACTGATACATGAAATACTTTTCCCTTAGTTGACTTTTCAAGTCTGCAAGTTTTTCCGCCGCACTATGTACCAAGCTTATAACATTTCCGATTTACCTAAACATTATTTGTAGCTTGCATTTGTATTTAAAGTGTGTTATACAGTTTTTTAGTTTGTCCAGACAGAAAAAATTGCCAATGTTTGCAGAAGTATCCATTGTGTATATAGATATGCACTTTAATATTGAAAAATTCATGAACGAGTGTCACTAAAACACCACACCCGGCAGAAACCCGGGCATTGCCGGGTACCCGGCTAGTTTAAAAAATAAATTAATAAATAATTTTAATGAATAAATAAAATAGTTCCGATTTAAACTGCCGATTAAATAGATGTATCCCTATATGCAACAGTTTTTAAATAAAACGTTCAATTTTTAGTTCATTGAAATTTCTAATTTGAATAATAAAATGTAATAGTTATAAATGTTTAGAGAAATAATACTTGCACAAGATAGGCATAAAAAGACATATGGTAGAGGTTTGTGTTGCAATACGTGAAAATAAGTTTTATTGATTATGATTTTTTTAAATTTTCTGCTGACAATGTTATGCTGAATTTAAACTAACAATATTGTAAGTTTTTACGGATGGCGCGAAGTAGTAAATATACAAACAAATACTTAAGAAAATGTAATGTGACATTTAAGTGTTCCAAGCGTTACATAAATTTAAATGCTTTTGTCCAAAATATTAGCTGAATATGAATATGTTCTAAGAAACAGCCGAAGGGGGGGGGGGTATAATAATAATAATGACAATTATTAGTATTATTATTTTACTTAGGGTTTTCGTTGTTTTTCTGCGGTAACACTTTTATTCACCTTGTGTTAAAAAAAAAGTTATTCTTTTGGAGAATAACATTGAGATGTATAATTTTAAAATAATACGTCTCGAGGTAAAATATTTGCAAGATTTATTATGCATTGCCATAATAAAATAAACAAAATTGGGAGTAATACTTCACAAACTTATTAACTCAATTTAATTTTCATTTTCATTCATTTATCAAGTGCTCAAAAATAGGGATGCACCGATTAATCGGCCATAATCGGCAAAATTGTGCCGATTAATAATAATCGGCAAAATTGTGCCGATTAATTGGCGGAATTTTTTTTTAATATCATTTTTTAAAGCATACTTTCACCAAGAAACGAAAAAAATAATTTTATTTACACTAAATAAATGTAACTTTCTGCAATCCTTACTATAGCATGCAAGATGGGTGTGTATACAGAGTAAAAACAAAACAAATAGTTCATTCAGTGCGTAAAACTGAATGGAATATTAAAATAGAACCTTCACAGTCGATATTCAAATGACACTTGATTGAGCATGGCGAGTTACCTTGTATTTCTTTTGAAAACTCGTAAATCCGCTTACTCTGTATAATGTGAGTTCGATGAGTGATGAATTTTCTTTATTAAATGCGATAAATATTTATTTTAACACAACACTAAAAACTATGTACACAAGATGCATATTAAAGAGATATGAATTAAAGAAT